>JABASF010002905.1:0-12395 GCA_019776145.1 Harlomillsia oculata
AAGCATAAAGTACAGTTAGCATTTTATTTGACATTGCAGAATGAACTTACTGAACTTTGATGCGATAAATATCGCATTACAACGAGAGCGTTGACGGTGCAGAATAATGATGCAAGATTTGAGATGCGTACATTAGATGACATTTGTTAGTGATAAAAAAAACTGGCAGACATCCTGAAAAAGTCCGGGCAGAATTACCTTGAATGAGCAATGGTAAATGACGTAGTCATTTTCCTGAATTCAAAGTTATCTCAAACTAAATCCTACAGCCAAATCTCAAAAAAAGACCGGCTCCAGAGTTTTCAAATGTGCTCCTCTCCTCTCCTCGTCCTCATTTCCAGGTGCCAGACCTTGTACTCATTACTATTGCAAAGAATCCTGACTGACTCATGACTTCAGCAAGAGATTCTTTCGCCATTCGCCTTCCCACTGAGTCACGCTCTCAAAACAAATGCAAATAATTCCAGCGGAGCCACAGTATTAGCTTGCCAAATAAGGGTGGCCTCATGAGAGCAAGCCTTGAAGTGCTTTAACGCACTACTCCTACTTCACTAAGTTCATTCTGCAATGTCAAATAAAATGCTAACTGTACTTTATGCTTACAACCTTGCTGATGAAAACATTGCAAGCAAAAACCACGTAAGAAAAAGAATGCACTGGGCAAAAAAGCGCAGATTTGCAGATCCTCAAGGTTCAGAAAATATAAGTAACGTCCCTCAGCTCAGGATTGATAGCTTCATGAAAGGAACCTTCTCGTGTATCAAACCAACATTAATTGAACGCTCGATGCACTTTTCCCTATGCAGTGCAATGCTACAGGTGCTATTTCTGTTCTGGAATACAATTATGCTGAATAGACGCGTAAAAATCCCACAACAAGCAAAGATGAATGTAACAATGCTCCAATGCAAAGCAAGGATTAATTCGAGTCGACTCTAAGAAATGTCATGGTTCGTAAGAATAAGCTTTAACATTTCGTACTTGAACAACGGAGGCGACGTAGGGCGAAGCAGCCGTGAGCACGATCTTATGGACGGGGAGCGGCGTGCCTTGACAAAGTAGGACAGCATCAGTGCCAATTCCACTGTCCCACAAATTGGCCAGAGATCTTTGCAAGGAGAGAAGTTGAGTGTTCCACTTTAGACTGTACATGTTGGGCGGACAATTGGAGGGATTGTGATGCTCGGATGCAGGTGAGGCGGCTGAACGACTCAAATCCGCTGGACCACTTGCACTATTGGAATTATTGCTGTTTTGCGATTCTCCACGTTGCTGCTGAGTTGTTGAATCTGGACTGCCACCATTACCTCCATTTCCACTGATAGGAGTTCCAGAAGTACTGGAGCTGATGATACAGGTGCTCCCAGCACCCGTTCCCCCGGGCGATTTATTCTCCATATGTGCGTCACTGTAAATTACGACGAATCTTCAACTATGGCTATAATGACGGTATATTGTCGAGTCAGCCAATGATGCGTTCAAAAATCATCCAGTGTTAGGCGTCTCTCAGAGGTAAATTTAATGCTTTTGTACGATTCTCACCACAGCATTGAATTATGGTTAGAGAGTTGATGAGCTGAAGTATTCACTGTTGCACAGCGTCTTCAAGAGCAAAAACCCTGTAAGGAATGAAATAAAAAAAAGATTTAGCAAACGTAACGTTCCATTCACTTTGCTTTGGCCAGAGAGAAAGCGGCCAAAAAACGTCATGGCCTACACGCCACGAAGAGCTTACTCAGAGTTCCGCCGACATTTACCACGTCAGGACAACTTTACATCTACATGCTGCCTAGTTTAGTCAGTTCTCATTATTGTTCTTCCTTGGGAGAGCATGAATTCTCCAACGTTACTCTCAACATCTCAACCACATACACAACCAGTTTGCCAGTCCATAGGCGTCCCCATGCGAAACGCAAACTTTACATACGGATGAGCAACATTTCCAGCATGGCGAATCTAACTGTATTTCCACTTCTTACCGTGAAGGAAGAATAATGTTCTTTAGCCGTACAATTCAGTCTCGAAAGAATGAGGATATTCTTATAATTCAACCCACTGCAAGTGCAGCTTCCTAAGCCAGCATAAGACGCGAGGCATTAGTGACACTCCAATATTTTCACACTGAAATTTAAACATCCAACCTCTCGTCAAACTTGCGGAATGGTGAAACCTTATTCTATGTCATGTATAATATTTTATTTCCCTTTTCCCATGCAATCTACAATCACACACAGAGGTAGTTTGCAAAAATGTCTCTGCTTCTGTCTGTGCATATACGCATATTGAAACAAGAACCTTCATGGAGAGCCGTAACCGTGTGTAACCTTGATGTAAGACGTCAACATCGACAGGTAGACAACACTCACCAAGACCTGAATTAACCGTTCCAATGCCAGTTACGTTTTACGCATCGTCGTCACAGACAAACTTCAGTTGTCACGGTCAAAGATAAGCAAGCCCAACAAAGAAGTGCATTACATTTAAAATATGTAAATGGACGAATGAGAATGGCCAAGTATTAAATTGCTCCAATAAATTTTCAAATACCACATACTACCGGAAAATCATCAATTCATTCTTTCAAAAAAAACTCTTTCCTATCTCCATATTATCCAAATGAAAAATCGCACACGTAGAAATCTGGTTTCCTTCACGTTCTTGTCATCGTCGTCGGTGTCAATTCCATGCCACAAAAGCCGACAACAGCTCTTCCGTTCTTATTGCAGTCAAGTCCAATTTGCGAAAAAACCTAGAATAGTCTCGTAAATCCGCATAGGTACCGTACCTTTGTCGTGTCGGCTGGTCGGAAAAGAACGCAATATAATAACTAATGTTGGAAGACAAGAAAAATCAGTCTATGTCTTGGTTTTTCTGCAGAGAAGTATCTCCGTACACACCCGGCCAAAGTCTGTCCTGTGCTCTCTAACAACATTATTTATAATCAAACCATTATATACCCCCACAGAGAGAGAATAACTATAACTAGGTACACACATCTTCCGCCAGATAAAAAAAAAGAATGCACACGATCCATCCCCTGCCATGTCCATGTCCAAGTCTTGGCCAACTTTCTAATCCTATAAAAAGTCACCTCTCCTCCGCCAGACTCGTCCTTACGGAACTGAATAATAGGCTCAAGCTGAAGGTAATAATCTTTCCAAGATATACAATGACCTAAGGTGAGAAAGATTTTTAACTCAGAAATTTCCCTTTATAAAAAATTCTTCGAGACAATTTTCGTAACTCGAGTGAAAGATAAACGTAAAATGCGAGTTTGCAAAAGCCGACACACTCAAATAATACACAATGCCTTATGAAGCTACAAGGCAAGGCTAAACTAAACAGAATATCAAGAGTACGGTTTATAATCTCATACAGAAAGATGAAATAATATGAAACAATGCTTGATACGATCATCTCCATTCCTCCTTATTATTGGAAGTGAGAAAAACAACGGAACCTTTTCAGCATTTACGTGATACGGTACACTAGACCAAACATTCTTTTTGGAAGAGCATATATACGAAACTACGAAAGGTAGGATTCGCAAGCAGAATTCCTTTCACCTGCGGTCTTTAATTCTAGTGCTCCACTCAGTTACGATTACTATGTAGTCGTGGTCGTATTTTTTTTTTTTTGTTATAACTCATCATACGAGAAAAGAAGCACGAAAAGTACCAATTCCGCAAAGAGAGAGGCAATGTCCAATGTCCGTGTCCAAGCCCATATCCATAACCGCATATCCGTGTAAAGCTAGAAATGTAGGATAAATGGCAAAAAGGAGGATGCAGCATGGAGCAGACACAGCATCCCTTGATTCACAGATTCAGAGAAGACGAGAAGAGAGATACAGAGCAGAGAGAATGAGCGAATGGAGTAGTGGAAAAGAGTAGCACAACGTGTTGGTTTCGTTACGTTATTGCAGTGGACCCTCACAATAATGCTGCTACTTGACTATAATGGAGCGTTGGATTGAAGTGGAAGTTACTTTAATCTTTCATGTGTTTCGTTTCGTTTCGTTACGATACGAGTGAGGAAAAAAGTAGCAGGGACGACAAGACCTCCTTAACCTATCCAGCATGCATATGCACATGTTATAGAAGAAGTTGCAAATCCAGTTGCTTCCTCAGTGGTGCGCCTCTCATGTGGTCGTTCGTTAGGCAGGTTCATTTCACGTAGAAGACCTCAGAAGGCCCTGAGCAGAAAGAGCGAGTTCATCCAGCAAAACTTTCTTAGGGAACAAGTTAAGAAAGCTGGGAAAGAATGGCATGCCATGGACAACAAGAGATCAGATGCTTGGCTAGATTCTCATCATAGGTATTCCTGTCTTGCTCGTTGTGCTTGAGCCATGAATGTTTTTGTTGGTGGAGGTTGTTGTTGGTTCACGAGGAGTGGTTGAACTGCCTGGCTCACTTGGTACTTGCCCTGGCCTGAACAAAGCGGTAAAACGAGTTCCATGCAACACGACGCAATGAAGTAAGTGGAGCTGAATGCTTCTTCTTGCTTGTGTGCGTGTGTTTGTACGTGTGCGTTGCATTGCAATGATCCAGCAGCATGCTAATGGCCTCGCGTATACTAAATACTCCGGTTCAACAATCACCACACTCAGATTTTTGAAATCGCAATATAACTCCTCTTCCTTGCTCTTTCACATCCTCCAACAACTCTCTTGTCTTTCGTTATATAGGATTAACTGTTGAAAGCTTGCCCAGGTTTTCCTTTGCGTGGGGCTGAATAGTTGCGTCGCAATGTCTTCCATGATACTGTAACGGGATTTCGATTCAGTCCATCCCATTAGTCAGTCTCATCCTCCAACAACCCGCTCTGTAGTGTATCTAAACATGCCTTCAGGTCTTGCTCCGGTATTCCAAAGTTTTTAAACCAAGATGTCCTCAAATATGTCAACTTTATAAGACGCCATACAGCTCCAGAAAAAACATTCCTCCTAGTTGAGATTGAGACATCGTCCCAAAATGATGTCATAAATCTGCGGACACTTTTTTTGGAATGAAGGTCCTGAGTCGTGTGAGCAATTCAATATTCAAGCTTCTCACTCTTTTCTCAGAGCTTTTCTCACTCTACTACTTATTATATTCTAATTCAACTATGGAAAAGCATAAATGTGTGTACACGAAGTACCAAGTGCAAATGTTGATGTAGAAAATCTCAATATCTCAAGAAAGCGTAGAAAATATTTTCAAACTAGATTGGAAGGCAGTGGAGCGTGCATGATTAATATTTGCAGTTATAAACCTTCACGTTGATGAAACGACTTAGGATTAGATATGCAAACTTTTGCATGCCTGAATTTGCTGTGCATGTATATTAATATTATATTAATCAGTTGCAAAAATGGCATGAATTAACATCTTGAGACAATTCGAAAATCCACAGAAGAAGATACTATGTCGTTTTTGTCTCAGGTCCGTCCAACGTTCTCCCTTCACGGATTATATTTAGATACTTCCAGAGATTCCATTCCACGTGTTTAAATAGGCAACAAAGATTTGGTTGGAAGAAGAAAAACAAGTCGGAAGTAGGACGCAATTCCCCGAAAAAACCACTTCATGGCTTTAAAATCCTCAAATACAACTAGCAGCTGAAGCATTTCAAGCTAGGCATGTATTTTGCATGGGTTTTGCTGAGATTCATTATCCTGATGAGCATGCAAATATCGAGGAATACAGAAATGAATGAACAAGATGAAATACAACTTTTAAAGGTGTGCGATTTTCCTCGTCTGGTATACTAAACAGAAAGAAGACTGCAAATAAATAATCCAAAAGTCAATGAAACCATTAGTTTGAAACTGGAAATTGAAGAAATGAGGACGCACAATCAAACTGATCGCCTGATCGGCCAACACCGCAATTTTTCATGCAAATCACATCCGACTTCAAGCTCCATCGAATGCATGGAAAGTGTACAGGTCTACGACCAGTTAGCCTACAACTTTCAAGCAAATTCAACATCAAATTTTTTTTAACAATCCAGGTATTTCAATTGAACACGTTACATTCATTTCTCTGAATCAATGGAACCTCAAACCAAAACCGACATTTTCAGAAGCATGAAATGAATACAGTCAGGATGACGAATGAAGGAACAAGTGCCGCTTTTCCTCCTCGTTTCTCATTTATGCAGTTATTCATACTACATTTTATATTATATAAAGATACGTAGCATTACATTTTATATACATATAATGAATTGTACAGACTACGGATTTAACAATGGAAATTCCTCCGTTGGAATCGAGTCGAGTGCCCAAGCCGACGCCTAATTAATGATTAAAAGTCGAAGGTGCTGATTTCCCCATTTTTTTAAAGTTTGAATTTCCTTTCCCATGATTCCATTCATAAGACAAATCCACGTTTATAGCACGAGATTTTGCAAGTTATGTGTATATACGTGTAGTGTATACATTTTCGCTCCGCTCGTCTTCACACAGTAGCCAGCATTATCTGAATCAGATACCAGGTAAACTCAAGGAAGGCGAGACAGTTGGCGTTTTTTAAGTGGGACCTGAACGCAGGATACCAAAGAAAGGAAAGCAGTGAAGAAGAGAATTGTAATATTGATGTTGGCTGGTACTCGCCAACTTGTGAGCTTCGCAAGTACCCTTTCAATTGAGACAGTCACAATGTCCATGTCCGTAAAGGACTGCTAGTAATAGTGACTTGTCTTGTAGCTTTGTATGGAAAAGATTTTGGACTGTACGGAACGCAACGGAGCAAGAAATCCTCTTCTTCCAAGACTTGCAAGGAAGACGTTCCCAAGTCGTCTTCTTCTGTAGTGTCGTTGGAACGATTGAGAAGAGGCGCTCCAACCAGGCTCTTCTCTCAAGTCACTAGGAATGTTATGCCATGCTTCTCTCGGTAAAGGGTTAAAGACCTCAAGCTGCCAAACCAAAGCAAAGCAAACTAAACGGCAAAAGCGCACATAAAGTAACTATTGCTGCACTATTCGTCAGTGCGTCTGCCAGTGAGACTCGAGATTGTACACTGAACGAGATGTAGCTTTAAAAGAAAAAGAGGAGAAAAAAGTATTCGTTTCGTTGCTAGCTTAGCTGCTGCTGCTGTTGGCATGATATAAAATTCTACCTCTCCCCACACCTTCATCTCACCTGTTGCTCCACCGCCTTAAGGATTTCCATGAGACGTGATTATTGGCACAGAATTTTTGCAACAAGACCAAGAAGAATGACTGAGCCAAATACACACTCTTTGGAGATCTAGGAGCCTGCAAGGAACATATGCCTTACAAAGAAGAATCTATCTGCCTTGTCCTACACAAAAAAGTCCCTCTAAAAAAAGGATAAGAGATAAGGAAAGGTTCCATATAAAGACTTTGCTTGGTAGTTTCGTTTTGGTTGGTCCCTTTAAGCTAAAACTTCTTCTTGACGACATTCGCAGTTCACTGGCAAACTGCAGTTAGGCAGACAAAACTGAAGGTAGGCTGTCCGTGCATATCCATGAAGACTAGCAGAGCTGGCTCTGGCTCTCCTTTTCCATACACTGCTTCTTGACATCCCAGATTTTACAACGGTACTCTGCCACCACTCTCATCAGTGAAGTTACCTTGCCACGCAAACTCTTTGGAATGGCCTGCTCTGCTGAGTCTTTGAGAGAGAGCCCATCATCTTCCTGACGAATGGACAAGACACGACCGACGACTATCATCCATTCTACATTCTCTATAGTCAAGTCCGTGCAATCCGTTCTGTTCCACGCAGCTTCCATATGGCTTTTTCACTTTAACTCATTATTCATTTGTATAGGTGACTAGCGCCCGAAGGCCTTTGAGCCATGATGACGGAATTTTGTTGCCCTCGATACACTTGCATGACAATATGGAACGGCATTTCCATTCGGAGCGGCACCATTACAGTAGTCCTCTTGTCCTCTACCACCTCCTCACTTTAAAAAATCTCAATCATTCACTGTGTCAGACCCTGGAAGCTTGCCTATACAATACATGGATACAGATATACGCTATATGGACACAATGACTTTTCCTCCATGAAATTTTAATGCTCCTATTGTTTTAGAAAAACAAACGTTGAACAAGCAACAATCCTGTGACGTCGACAATGTAGTATAAACATTCCGAACTTAACTATGCTTCAAAAGCTATCCAGGCAAGACGAGGTCATCTACTCAAACGTATGCAACATTAGAACATTACATTACAATGGCAATAAACTGTAAACGTCACAGTCTCCTACGAAGTGAAAAGTTTCCTATCAATAAAATTACAATGCTGCTCCCTTAGCATAGATATAAATAATATCCTGGATAACTCTCATGTCATCTTGCCACATGCCACAAAACTTTTGGAATCTGGATGAAGGACGGAGGAAGCATGGTCTTATAATTTTAAAGCAGGTCTCCAACCTCAACCACTCAGATCTTCCGTAGTTAAAAAGCATGAAACCGGAAAAATAAAGTCTTACAAGACCTTTTAAAAAGGATATAAATATAGCTTCATGTATAAGAAAACCGAAGGAACTTGCACGACTTTAGGACACCTGTGATTGAAGATATGGGCTTCTTCCTTTGCTATGCCGTGCAACGGTTAGGTTATTGCACTCTGGCTGGATTTGAAAAAAAAGATGCTTCCAGCCACACACTATTACTCGACTACAATGAACCCATCCGACCAAGTTCGTCACTGGAGACTTGTGCTGCAACTGACATTACGACTACACCACGAATCGCAAGTTGTACAGAACACATTACGATACATACACACACCTTCAATTCTGCTACACTTGGACATTTTCCATGAAGTTTTATAGTAGTTACTTTTGCATGTGCTTATGCTTACTCCTCTGCTGGAAAAAGGCATAAGGTGATTCACACTATATCAATACTATACATACAGTGATGTCATGCGAAAAATCTCGAAATGAGCAAGACTATGAAGATTGAAAAATCCAGTGTCTGAATGTGTCGGTGTTGTTGCTGTGCTCAACACATATGCGTGGGCTAGAGAAAAACCAAAAAACCCCGAACATGAACTACTTGCAAGAAAAATATACCCTGGCTCCTGACTCCGAAAATGTACGAGGTGTCAGGACACACACATGATGCTATGAATTCGTTCACGGAATAGAAATCAAACTCAAAAAACTCCAGGCAGGCCAGGGTCACACACTTTTCGGGATATTTGGCTTGGGCTCCATGAGCTTCATTTTTGCAGGAACAGCCAGCCAGGACCAGGATTGTCGACTCTATGGAACAACTTTGGAACAGGCTAGGCTTAGCTTACTTCTTCAAAATGTGAAGACTGAAGAGGAAGTCTGCTACGTAATTTTTCCTGGCACATTCGACAAATATTTATCCGCGTCCAGCGAAATTACTTCGCACTGCTGCGGAGCGTCAAACTCGTAATAGACATAGTCAATAATATTCGTCGCAATCGGTGACGCTGATAACGCATACTTGACTCATACACTTAGCATAGCATCCTTCATGAAAACGTAAACATGCTTAAAATATTCTCTTATGCAAATTCGATTATCCAGTTTTCCAGGAAAACCAACCGTTCCAGTAACATTAAAAATAACCAAAAATAACCTTAAAACCATGTCCACGGTTTCTTACCTTGCTAATAAAATCCCACAATGAAAACCAGGGGCACACTGAAATGTCAACGCACAGGAAGCGCAACAGTTGTCGACGGCAGATTTTTCATGCAAAATAGCACAATGCAAAAAATCACTTGAAAGTGTATTATTCGTCACAGTATTCTCAACACTAATATTCTTACTATGAAAATCACAATACTAAAACTAAAAAATGTATTTAAAAACTTTATTCCGTAGTAAAATTCAGGCGCAAAGCGTCTTTCTGGATAAAATTCTGGAACACAGTAGTAGCACCATGCAGGTAAAGACAAGCACCATTTGGTAAAATCACAACCAATGAATTTATGAAATACTGTAAAATGATTAAAATTTAAAAACTGCCAGTTTAAAACGGCGCAAAATAATACTTTTTGAATTAAAATACGCTGAATGAAATGAGAGGACTAAAAAACCAAACAAAGTATGCAGAAAACGCAGAGATGAATCTGCGAGCGCGAACTCTACAACCGCTCGTTGTGAAATGAGAAGCAGCTGCAAAGTGTGACTGAGAACAAAATAGAAAAGTGCAGAGTTTCTGTGAGTCAGAGAACTCAACTTGGCCAAGCAAGCCAGAACATCAAACCACCATAAGAAACAACATTCAACCTCTTCTCTTCTTCTGGAGAAAGGCTCTTTTCTACATCTATCCTTATGATACGGTCTATAGGTCGAACGTCTTATGTACTCAACAGCAACTAGTACAGCTTTTGCTGGCTCTGCCTGCTTTGCTTCATAGACAAAAATCCTTTTAAAATGCTTTTTATCCTTTACTTTACAATGCTACTCACTTTTTACACTTCGTTTGATTTCTTCATAAGACTATTCGTAGCTAGCTGTTCTTTAGTTTTCCTTCTCTTTCCAGCTCTCTCTCGCTTCTTTCCATTCGTATTCCCGTAATATGGAGGTAAGAATAAAATGTAAAAACCTAGGGATAGCGCATTGTGGCAGTACGTATTAGATGCTTCTTTTTCTATGCTTACGACTTACGAGAGGAAGATTCCTCAAGATCTCAAAGATGACATGGTTCATGAAGCTATTCCAGTATTTCCTGTTTTGACCTTTCGTTAAGGTGTTAACCTAGGCTTTGGGCTCCGTCTTCAGGTTTCCTTGAGATGATGAGAAACTCTTCACGTACACACCAATTTGGAAAGGTGCATGGAATGGTGTGGAATTGAGATCGGACCATATTCCGTTGATTGAAACGGAGTGCATTGACTACTCTACTTGTCTGGTGCGTTGGTCTTAATAACATTAGCGATAACATTGTATGAACCGGAGGTGATATTTGGTCACATTTTTGTGGGATTAACGTATGCAAGTGACGTTCCGAATTCCTCTTCCGATAAAATGATAAAGACGCTCGTTCCAAGCATGAATATACAGATGTCAAATTGGAAGATGAAGTTTAATATATCCAATCCAGCATTGAACGGTGATGAATTAGATTTATATGCTGAGCAGTGAGCAGAAATGATTTAAATATCATGGAGGAGATGGTTACGAGGATTTTATTTAGTATTGGCAAATTGGCACTTGAAAGTAAGCAAAGTGACAAGTGTTGCAAGTAGGACTTGGTATCAAAAGAAATATCTGTATGTGATGAGATGAGCCGTGTGCGAAAGCGTACTATATAGTCTCCAGAAAGAAGAGTTCACTGAAGCTTGTCGATGATGGTGTAGAGGCAAAAGACGACAAATTTTTGCTCCGAGCCAAATTCTGATGGAAAAAGGAGGTCTGAAGAGAGAATAGGGCCTTTTGAGCAATGTCCCACAGTTCATTCCATGCTTCTTTCGGGCTTTGGACTGTGGGAAAGATGAGAGAGGAAGACGAAGGCAGTACAAACACTTGGACACGGCGGATCTCTCGTGCAGAACACCATGCTCTTCTGGTTTCGCATAGTCTCTTTTTCCATTTGGAAGTCGAAAAGGAGACCAAGACACGAATCTTCTTCACTTGAGAGAGACGAAGAGAGAGCAGCTTCATTCCTAACGTTGCAAAGATATTATTTCCAGTCCAGCCTGCGTCTCGTTGTGCCTCTCTGATTCTGATGAGATGAAGAGAATTAGTGGAGCTGAACAGGGGCCAAAATCCCACAAGAGGCTTTGCATGTTGTTGCAGCTTGCCCTGTTTCATTCTCCTGTGCTCAATCCAATATACAATCTTTCGTAGTCCACTTCAACTCAAATAATCCATGTGAAAAGCAAAATTCTTTGTAGCACGCAGACTTTTCTCCTTCAATGCAATTCTGGAAATCAATGCATCCCATTCCCATTCTAAATGTAAAATACACTATACATGTAAATGCATAAATGTGTAAATCTTTGTTTCTCTGTTACTCGTACCGTCATTTTTCATGCCTTCTTTCATCTTTATACATTATTTTCAAACATCAGTCCACTGAACGAAATGAGCGCTTTCTCTGCATAACTCGAAATCTTTATGAAACTTTGTTTCTTGATATCAAGGCTTTAATGACAGTACCAATGAACATTTTCCTTCATCGCTATATTAGCAAAAAAAACCTGCTCGCGTATAGTTTATTCTTTTAATTAACGGGTTGCGCGTAAAAACGATGAATGTCAGAAATTGTAGTCTGTCAAAGTCAGCCATTTTTGTATCCACAGAAACCGAATCTGGGAATTTCCCGGAAAAGTACACTTTTTTATTTTTTATTTTTGTAAAATTCCGAAAACGCGGAAATTGGGATTCGGCTCTCCCACAAGCGCATTTTTACACAGCGGCAGCGACTCGTTGACCTATGCCA
>JABASF010002906.1:0-12392 GCA_019776145.1 Harlomillsia oculata
ACAAAATATATTTAATTTGAGACGAAGGGAGCGGAATGTGTTTTTAAGAAAAAAACAAAAAAGCCGCTGGAGACACTCCAGTCGGAGAAAAGGAGCAAAGTCAACATTCTACTCTTGTGTTTCTTCAAAACGAAACATTCTCAAAACAAAAGGAAAGCAGGAAACGTATATCTTGAAATGTAATACACTACCCGAGAAACTTGAGGACCCACACACTGGAACTGGAACATATTTCCAAGGAATGGAGGAATGTGTGCTGGACTGCTGGAGCTTCTGGAGAAACCTCCTCCGCTTGCTCCTCCAAAATTGTATGTCTGCGTGTGTTCTCTCAATGCCCCATGCTGTGAACCAGCACGCACTATCACTTTCTTGCCTTCAGAATACTTTCGCGTGTCCTCAACTTTCTCTTCAATTTGGCTCAAGCGACAATGACGACGACAATTTCCATGACCTTTTTTTCCTTTTCTATAAACTTTGGGGATTGTTCACAATTCCCTTTTTTCCATTTGACTCCGTTTTGTCCAGGGGAAAAATAACCTTTTCTTAGAGCCTTCCCTCACTCACTCACTGAGTGAAAGCACCACAGGCATTTTTTCATTTGAAATCAACTGAAAAAATTTGTCCGGTGACTTATCTACTTTCTCCCTTTTCTGGAAAATAAAACTTTTTTTTGACCAGGCAGGAGAAGAAGGAAACCAAAACCATCGTCAGTTATTTTCTCTTCCGCACACAAATTTTGGGTGATTCAAAATCCCTCAATTTTATGTGTATTTAACTCTTTTCCGGATTGAATTTGGCTTGCACACACACAAACTTGCTATCAAAACTTTTTTGCAAATTCTCCATTCGACAGAGAGAGAGTCAGCGAGAAAGGAACCCAAGGGAGAGAAAGCAGCATTGGCAGATTTCAAATGACGATATTGCTTTCCCTCAGAATGAAGCTGATATATAACTCTTTTTTCCTTTTTTCTTTCTCTCTCCATCTTGACATGTGACACGCGAGGGGTCAAGTGAACTTGAAATGTGCTCGTTCTCTTTCCTTTTGACGAATGTTGGAAAAAGTTTTCATGTTATTGAGAGTCCCATGTAAATATCCATTCCTTATGGTGGTTGCCAAGCTGTCTTGCTTGAAACAGTAGAGAAATGTGTGGGAAAAGTCGCAACGGTTTTGCTTCCGGTGTGAGCACAAAATGTAATGAACGATGAACGGTGTTTTCGACCCAGAGGGAAATACCCGGAATCGGGATACGCTTCTGCCTTTGTGAAAACCACCTTCTTTGCGAATTCAGTGAAGCAGACATGATGATGCCTCCACACTCATTTAATATCAGCTCGTTTAATCTAAATTGATTCACATTGCACAATCGCCCGTTTCCTCACCAACAAGGGCGTTCCTCCCTTTCCCTTTCTCTCCGCCACTAGAAAACACTAGCAAACCCTCCATTTTTACTAATTCCCCAATTCCTTTCTCCACTCAAAAAACAAACCTTCTAAAACTTGCTCACCAAATTTTACGTTTCCAAATACCAATTTTCTCCCCTTAATGTCAGAAACCGCATGTAATCAAAGTTGTGTTGGTGTGTCGCATGTCGCATTCTCCAAATTCCGTTGGTGACCCAAACCGTCACTCACACTGACACGTGTACTGTCTAATTTAATGAGAAAATTGCTCAGATTCACTTTCACTTTCCGTGTTGGTCAATTTCCATCACCAATCGTGATGAACCTCTTTAAATTTCCGGTTTGATCTCCTCCTCCGCTGTGAAGTAAACGTAACCGTCTTCAAAATTTTGACTTCTCTTACATTAATATTTTACCAAAATGCTAGAGAATTCCCCCAAAATATGGAATTTGGACTCTCATAGTCAGAGCCAGCTGGTTTTCATTTCAAGAGAAAGTAAATGAGGCCAAAATTGGGCTCATCGAAAAGATCTCGACGAAGAAAAATGATTTTGGATTTTTTTGAAAGAGAAAATATATAATGGAATGTAAGAAAACGTTTAATGGGATACGTGCGGAAGTGAACTCGCCAAAAGGAGAAGTCATTTTTCATTTTTTTCTCCTCTTTTCACTGTAATATTGACTCTTTCTTTTTGCTCCTTTGATTCCTATCTTTTCTCACAAACCCACAAAGCCTACTTTCATTCTTCCTTTTACCTTACCTAAAAATCATCTACTTTTTCTTCATCACAACTAATACAGTTGTAGTATTTTGAGAATTTTTCTTCCAAAATTTCCCCAAACTTTTCCGATTCCTAACACACTTTGAGAGGAAACGGGTTGCGGAAAATTACTGGCGGTGCTCGGTTCTTGATGATAAAATGAAAAACAACGTAAAGAAAGTGAAATGGACCGGAAGGGAAAAGCGTATTTGGAACGTGTAATCTATATTCACAGGCGGAACCCAAATTCTCTAATGGCACACTCAAAATTCCGATGATGTCCAAAGAAATGAATTTTATTTATATTTTTTTTTTTGCTTGGAAACTGGTCATTTTTGGACACAAAGTGAAGCCTTGTAACCCAATGCTGGATGAAATCAAATTTGTGGGTTATTGTGTAATAGTCATAGTTTGTTGAGTGTGTGGAAGTGACAAGGGAGAACGGCGGGCGGGACGTTGAGAAGTTTGGAAACTCGCCTCGAGTCCCCAAAGTTGAGATGAGAGAATTGAAACAATGAGCATTGCAAATTGGAGAGCCCTGCTCAAAAAAGCCCTTCGTGAATGACTATTGGTCTTCACTCCTTATTTTGCATTCTCAATCTTGACTGCTCGCTCCTGCTCCACTTTTCCCCAAAAGTTGGACTTTGTATTTTCCATCCATCCTCAGGCTCAAATTACTACGGCATTATCCTATCAAAACTACAACTTTTACACTTTCCCCTTCTCAAAGTCGGGAGCAAATTTTTAAAAACGATAGTTTTGAAACTATAAAGCACAATTTGAAATTCAAACTAAAGACTCCTCGTTTGTTCCAGGTTTATTTTTTCTTCTTTGCGGTGCTCACGGGGAATTTGGCGTACCAAGAAACAATGGCTTTGATCCGACCCAACACAAACACATCGGACCCGGGAGCTTCCAACAACCGGACCGGAAGTGCGATTGATGTCAACTCCAGCAGTGCACGAATGGCCAGCATTCTCTCCGACTCGGATCCCACTGCGCACCCATTGAGTAAGTTTTCATTGTCCGTAAATTGAAAGGAACTTAATTATAGCCATTTTCCTAATTAAATTACTTTTTTCTGCATCAAACTTTGTGAAACTAAAAATTAAAAACAAACTTGTGTGTTTTGTGTGGACCAACAGTTACACTTGGAATAGTGTTTATCGACTTTGTTTGCGAAGTGGTTGGGTTTTTCGCGTCCTTCCTCCTCATCAGTGGATTGCTCCAGGAGAGGAAATCGTTCCTAATTCCATGGATGGTCGTAGTTCCATTGCACACGGCAATTGACAGTTACACCGCAGTCAACATTTTGGTAAAGCCAGTAAACAAAACTATCAAGTCAACTTTTTGTTATCCCTTTTTTCAAAAAGTCAGCTCAAATAATGTTATTGGCGCTATCATCGAGGGAAATCAGGGAACTTTAGAATAACAACTCAAATCTCTCACAAGTGTCACAGTCCAATTTACTCTATTAATGATTACTAATGGATTAATTAATTATAAATGTCTCAATTCCAAGTTTGATACTGGAGGGAACACTTTGTCTAATGTGACAGGTCGTGTTTCTACGGAATGCAGAGGACAACTCCCGTGACACTTTCACGACTGTGTCCACCTTCCTCACAGTCTTTGTTGACTTTGTCCTCAATTCAATCAGTGTAAGAATCCCATGTATCATTGATTAAAATACTCAAAATTATACCTGAATCTGAAGGTGAACAACAAATTGACAACTCCACTGAATGATGACGTGACGATAGGGTGTTCACTGTCCACCACAAAGTCTGCAAGTGTCCAGACGTCAAGACTCAAGTTTAATATTAAACAGACGAAGCACTAAAAACCTATGGGGAAATCGTTTGATTTTGCCAGTCTATAAAACTTGAAGGTAAAGAGGACCGACGACCGACCAAATGGAAGTCGCACTTACTCGCAGTCGCACAGCCTCAACCAGCACTCAAAATCTTAATAGCTTTTCTTGGAAGACGTAAGCAAGGAAGAGCATAGGAACATGGATGGATGTTAATGTTGGCTGCAGCTTCGGCTTCCCTCTTACATAAATAAATATTGTGAATGTACAACATAAAACCCATCTTAACATTGTTAGGAGAAGCCAGGCTTTTGATAATGTAACCTTCCTTCCTCCTCTCCCATTATCGTCATCGTCACGGACCGCGGCTCATCATGACTCGAGCAAGCCACAGGGAAAAATTACGCAAGGTGATGCGAATCCGCGTATTTTGTAATGGGAATGAGGACCGAGCGGAGGACGAAGACGAATGAGACAACAACCAACTAATTTGCAATTTTGACACAACTTGATGATTTAATTGTTCGTACGTGTGTTGCTCAATGTGCAGATTTACGTGCTCCTTTGCGTCATCTCCCAGTACCAGGAATACAAAGCAGGACGAGGAACTGCGGCTTACGAAGCTTTGCTTTGGGTAAAAATTTAGAATTTCCCAGCTTTTTTGAACAACTTGTTTTGAAAATGAAAGTATATAATTTTATAGAATCATATCGTTTCGGAACACTCGGAAGATAGGCGAGATGATTCAGATGATAGGGAGCTATAGGACGTATTAAATGCAAAAGTGTGTTATAGGACGTATATAACGTCGTATTATTATGTCACGGAATGGGTTCACCACATGTGGATTTTATGAGATTCATTTCTGGAGGAAAGGTGCAATTGAGTGCAGCTCCAGTGACTTTTTTTTGGAAGAGCTCTCCAGTTTCTACTCCGAGTCAGAAATTCGGAAAGTCGGAATAATATATCTTTATGAAATACGGAAAATCTCAATTTTGGCATGCAAGAAAAAGATTTAATTCAAAGTGTACATGCAAAATTTTGCATGAAAGTTAAAAAGTTGGGAGAGTGGAGAATGGTTGGCTTTGGAGACGGGAGACGAGATGACGAGACTCATGGTTATGATTACGATTGTGTTTTATAACAAAAGGGTTATAAATTTATGAGGAGATGGTGAAGTGAGAAAAGTGGATGAAGTGGGGAAACTTGAGAAAGAGCTTTAGGTTTTTATATAAGGAATATTACAGGAAGAAATGGCGCCTGCTGCCCATTGAGACTGTCGGCTTCGTCTCCTATTGCGGGTAACGTAGTACCCGGTGGAATGACCCATTTCAAAATCCCAGATGGAAGGAAAGGTGGTTTTATTGATAATTTCCTGTGTGACGATATCATGAAAATCATGATGGCCGAGTCCCATGACGATAGTCTTATATAGCAGATAGCACTCAAAAGCTCACAAGCATCTTTTTATGGATGGAGGAGATGGATATGACATGACACGTTATATCCTTATATGTACTTATCCATGCTCCTCTTTTTTGTCGGTGGATACAAAAACCATGGAGCAGCAATCGTCTTTTGCCACGGTTCAGTATGACAACACGGGTCGTGGAGAGAGCACGGCGGGAAATGAAGCGAGTTCCGGACACAGATTTTCCGCGAGTCAAAAGTGTGACCTTTGGTGTGATGATTTGGTTTTGGACAAGCTGGACTCGTCACCACCACAACAACGTCGTAAAGGGTACAAAGGGGCCAAAGCCAGTAATAAAGATAAGGACCATCATTCCCTCGTAGTCCCATCTGGCACTTCGTCTGGAGCTCCTTCCAGCCCTGGAACGAACACGTCTCTTTTGTCCATCAACAATGAGCTGAGGTGTCCGACGGTTCGTTTCACCGATGCGGACGAGTCACCTTCTTGTGTCATGGCTATCGAGATGTCATCGTCATCGCCTTCTCCCGTCAAACCTACGAAGGGCAAACTGCGACTCCTCGCCGGTGGAAAAGATAAGAACGCCAAACTGGGAGCCCAGGACTCCAAACCACAAAAACAGCAGATTTGGATGGACTCCCCGTCGAGGTCAACTGCAATGGATCCTGAAACCACTGGCGAGTCCACTTCCGACATGTGATTGTGAATTCACAATGCCAATCATCCATTTCATCAAAAGTATTCAACATGATGCCAAATTATAGTCAACTGCATGACATTATTCAAATCTGACTCTCTGACCTGACCTGACCTTTCTCCAACTATTACTATATGATACACATTATAGTATAATATATTACGAACCAAATTTTCAAACCATCAAAGATTCTACTCTCATACTAAATTAATACTTGGGCTATACCTTTTGACTTTTGACACATTCCAACAATTCCATAATCATAAATAATGCTTTATACAAATTAATCAATATTATTATAGTAGCAAATAGCAACTGTGCTGTGTCGTGTTAATACAAAAGTGGATGCACTGACCTCAGTGACCTCTACGCTCTACCTGAACCTCTTGATCCAAATATAGTATAGATTTTAGATATCATAATTCCAAGAATAATTATACTTTTCAACATCAAACAAGTGCTTAGTTAGAGGATTAGAGGCCTATATTAATTCTAATTGTACATTGTAAAAAGAATCCATATCAATGATTCAAATTGATGCGTATGCGGTGCAGTTGACAAATTAAAATGAGAACCGTTTGATTTCTTTTGTCTATTTTTAACAAGTGTAGTAAATTTCGAATTTTGGAAGGTCCTCTTTGTGAATCAAAATTCAGGTGTGATCAAATGCCATGTCATGTCATACCCTATTTCCAAGGATTTAATAAATATTCAAAACCAGGAAAAAAGCATTCCTCCACAACAACTAAAAGTAAAACAAACAATAAGGAAAAGATATTAATAAATCATAAAATCAAAAGTAAATCTGACAAGTCACGCTTGAATCAACTATGAATCATAAATATACTCAACAAATGAATCAAAAATGATATTACGATTATTATAAACAATAACTGACTAATAACATATAATTGAATGCCAAACATGTTAGAGAAAACTATAAAGTTCAAAATCATACCATTGCAGTTGCATTGTATACTACAGAAACAACATTATTAAATTATTATATGCTAAAACATGTCTGTGCTGGATTAAAATTATAATAATGCTTTTAATAATAATTAATTGTTATCATTACATCATGTTCCAAATATACCGAAATGAGTGAATAGAGAAAAGTAATAAATGACATACTTTTCAAAAAGTCTTGTTTTCAAACTTCCAATAAATTATGATATGACTCTTATTTATACATACAGTCATTTTTTGATTTTATTCCTTGTTTTAGCATACAATTCGCATAAATGTCATATTTGTGCTCAAAAAATAATAATCGTAAATAATAATCGTAATTGATTTCTTACTTCCTATAATCGCAATTAATTATTACCAAACAAATGTTGAATGACAAAGCGCGTGCGTGAACAGGAAACACAATGCAACTAAACAGTCTTATGGTTTGAAATTGAATAGATTAGTGATGAATGACGTCATGTCATGAGCATAATATTATAATGTGAATACTGAGTTGTTGGCAGTCATAAATTAACAATGGAACCAAGGAACACAATCAAGTTAATGGACAGGAATGCAATGCAATTATGCAATGCAATTAAGCTTAAACACTATAGCTATAGACTATAATTCTATACTTAATGGATAATTATTTAATTATACTGGACTGGATAAATGTCGTAAAGTGTTTGATGGTGGTTTTTTGATGGTGGGGCCTCCTTATCCTTATTCAATAAGGAAAGGGAGAATAGCGTTTAGTGCGACTATTTGGAATCATACCTTTTTGTCGCATTTTGCGAACTGCTTCTCTCAAATGCTTGGGTTGCAAAGGTCCGATTTCTCCAGTTTTCTCCATGACGTCCAAAGCTACCAAATAGACCAAATTCCCACCATCAATCAAATGAAATGAAGGATTCATTCGGATCTAGGAATGAGTCCGGGCAATCCATTCATCTTCACTCACTCACCTTCTTCCACGAGTTCTCCGACGAAAACTTTGGCAATTCCAGACATGGCTATCACTACATTTTGTGACACTGAGTTCCCTGTTATAGTCTGCATCAGCTATGCACCCCAACAATCAAATTATTACACCATTGCACATTACGTTATCAATTATCATTAATATACGCCTATGATGTCAAATCTGCGACTACTGCTTACTCTTTTAATGGCTGCTTTGGGAAACGCGGACCGTCTGTACATTTCGTACCTGTCCAATTGATCCTCTGTAAAGTTGGAGACGAGGACTCTGCGGGACAAGACATGCAATTAACAGATTGGATTATCTTATCAGGAATGTAATCAAACCAATTGTTTTCCTACAATCGGATGCAACTAAATTACTTACTGCATTTTTTCCCTTTCTTCTTGCTCTTGTTGCTCTTTTCGACTTTTGGAGTCACCTTTGTCGTAATCACGAGGAAAATCGTCAGACAAAGTTGCAAAGACGGTCGCCACATTACTTTCCTCCGTTTCGTCATGAACAGTGGCCAATGATGAAGATGCGGGCTTTGTTGACGAAGACGACGCTGGTTGTTGTTCACAACTGAGGTCTGAGGCTTCTTCAGCTTTGTCGTAATCTTCTTCATTGTCACTCATTCTATTATTCCTTCGTTATTACAACAACAGTTTTATTGACCTTGTGTTGACAACTATAAAAGTGCACAAGAAAGACTATAGTACAAGATGAGATGTTTTTAAAGAAGGAAGAGTGAAAGTTCCGGAAAATATGACGAGGCGGAGAAAAAGGAAGAAACTGCTGATGAGAAATGGGAGTTGAAGTGAGTGGCCTCCACGAATGGAAAAACCACGGCTGAGTGTACAGTGAAAGTGAAACGGGAATTGAGGAGCCGTCCTGCGGTCGTAACCGGGAAGTTTTTCGGGAAGGAAGAGAGTGGAGAAAGCCGAAGCCGGCGGCGCTGCCTTCCTTCCGCTATTGACGTCTCCACGGAGCTAGGAGAGTGAACAGCTATGGCCAAATGGCCAAACCTCCAGCTGAGCGACCTGCCACCAGTTTCTTCTCCTGGAGACCCCACAAACAACTGGAGGGTTACAAAATCATGGAGAGAGACGCGTTACGTTGCTCTAACAGTTGCATTCGGGAAAGGCAAGTAGGGATGATGATGATGCTCATGGTTTTTGCTTCTTCTCCACCGGAGGTGGTGTCCGCACCTAAAGACGAATTCATGGAAAAGGGGAAAGCAGTGGGTTGATGTTGACGTCCATGCTGGAAAAGCTTGAACGTTACATGAACTCTGGTGCTGAAGAGTATACTGGAGTATAAGATAAGGTTTAAAAACCGTTGAGGTTGGGGGAAAACGGCTAGAATTGCACGGAGATGCAACATAGTAGAGACATGGGACAAAAAAGCATGAGGATGATGATGATGAAGCAATCTCATTCTCATTGCATGGATCCAGCTTGTTGTTGAGACGGCTGAGAAGGGTTTTCCGTTTTCCTAAGGGTTACTGCTTTGCCTGCCTCTTTGGATTTAGAGGATGTGGACCATGTGGATTGTGGATGTGAATGATAGAGGAAGACGCTGGACGGGAAAGAAAGGGTTAGTTTCGTAAGAAAAAGCGAGGAGCTGGTTTGGTTGTTGTTGTTGAGGCTTGGATGCTCCTGGTGAGACTGAGTGACTGGGTGACGGAGCCTCGGGTCGAGTTTTTGCCGAATTCATGCGTGGTTCGTTCCTCGGTTCAACAAACGAAACCGAGGAAAATGCAATGGGAAAGGCAGTGCATGGGAATAACAAGAGCAAGCGAGCGAGCGAGCGAGCGAGGAGCCTAAAGCCCAATGCCAATGCCCAACCCAAGCCAACGAAAAGCCAAGTATACACAAGTGCAAGTGAATTGTGAATGTGAGGTTAGGTTGGGTTTGGAAGGA
Source organism: Harlomillsia oculata (assembly GCA_019776145.1). Classification (NCBI taxonomy): domain Eukaryota; kingdom Metazoa; phylum Arthropoda; class Collembola; order Entomobryomorpha; family Oncopoduridae; genus Harlomillsia; species Harlomillsia oculata. The sequence goes on from JABASF010002906.1 coordinate 9,945, forward strand.
ATGGACTTGAAGAAGAAGAGTTTCTTCCTTTTAGGAGTCTTGCCGTCTTGCCTTTGCCTTGGATGTTGGATCCGGTACGTGTACACGTAACTACACGTACATTTCAACATTTTAGGATTGGACTCACTATACATTGTAGGACTGGGACTATAGTCTATGGTCCTATAGTCTAGTCGTCTCGTCTCGTTTTTGGATGGGCCAAAAGTGGTGGGGAATTTTTTGGGGGATCCCCTCAAACAAAGTCGCTATATCTGCCGGAGCAGCTATACTCATTTTGGACATTGGACTATGAAAAGGAAGGAAAATGCAATATAATGCAAGAAGGGTTTTGATAGAAATGAATATAACTAGACAGACAACTAGACTATAACTAGACATCCCCTTGTTTTGCTATGGTTTTGTTGAGCCGTGAGCCAAGTATGAACTAGCCTATGCCTGCCTCAAGTCTCAAATAATTTGGACTCACTCACTCGACTCATCTGTGTTGGAGACTGGAGTTGCTTGTTGGACTATAGAGAATAGAGAATAAATAGAGAATAGAGACACAGACACAGACTCTCAGGTCTCACACGTACATTTCGACTTTCAACTAGAGAGAGAAGACGAGAGAAGAGCTGTGAAAAGAGGAAAAAGAGGAAATCCTCTTGTTCGGCTCTTTCCAGCCCTGGATTTGGGAACAAGCTCCAGACGAGCACTGAACATGGCTGAGGACGTGAGTGTTCCTCTCCTCCCTGCAACTATCGCTACAACTACAACTACAACTATCTGCCCAACAAACTATTTCAAATTCATTCATTATCACTAATTACTATCAACAATAACAAATTATTTGGGGAATCCACTCAATTCCAAACACAACACTGTCTTTGATTTCCTAATTTCAATCAATCAAATCACCTCCGGATTTTCTCCTCCTGCTCGCTCATCATCCAAACACTCATCGTCGCTCGCTCCTCACCTCATCAATTAGCATTTAAGCACACCTTGACCATTGGATTCAACATTCATTTGTCCTAAATTTTACTATCATCTTGTCGTGCCTCACTTTGAAAGAAAGCAAAACGTTTATAATTAGTCCCACCGCCGCCGCCGTCTCAACACAACTAATTGTCCGGACGTACGTGTCATTATATTGATTATCTTTGTTCAGTTTGCCGCATTTCCAGACTCAGCTCCAATAAAAATAACAACAAAAACGGAAACGAAAAGTTTTATACAACGTACAAATTAACTTTTATAATAATAATTATTGTCTCCCCGTTGGCGTCATTCAGCGTCTACTAATTAGTTGAATAGTTAGTAATTAATTGTATAACTTATTCATTGTTTCGTTCGTTCGTTCGTTGGGTCGGGAGTCTCCGGAGTTGGCGAGTCTGCTTGCCTGTTTTGGTTTTGTCTTCTTGAGCCTTTCCTTCCGATTTCTCAACAATTCATACTCAAACGGAAAGAATCAAGTAGAAATCTATAGCAAATTGAATTACAAAGCCGCAAAAGTGTTTGTTCAAATTCTAATTACATACGTCACCGAATTGTGTTGAAGCGTCATCCGACCTTGTGATCAGTTTTTGGCACAATGTGAAACATAGCGGAAGCTCATGTTCTCTTATGGAATGAGCAAACTTTGAGTGTTGTTGTCCTCACATGGTTCCTTATCACTAAATTCCAACTGCAGTTAAGTTAACATTGATTCGCACTCCAGTCTCCAGTGCTCAGATCACCTCCGTTGTGTTGTGTTGTGGGAGAGCTGTAAAGCCAGACGCCTGCCTTGCCTTGAATGTGCAATTCTGCATTCTGCACACACGACGAAACAAAACGCATGACCCAAACAAAATTTTAATTACTTGTGACTACTCGGATTTTGTTTGCTGATCCACTGGACAGCATCACATTTTGGGTTTTTCCCTGGCCCTGCCTTGGGGTTGGGGTCATCCGTCGTTGTTTAAATTTTGGACACGAAATTCCGGGAAGTGTTGGCCATGTAGTAATGAAGATGAGACTCGTGTGAGGGATTCGGAAGGATTCACATTCATTTGAGGTAAGAAAGAAAGTTGTTGCTGCCTGACAGCCTGACTCCTTGTTGGAAGTGCGGATGGTTGTCATTGCCTTGCATTGCATTTGTGGTTGCTTTGCTGGGGTTATTTAACGGAGAGAGTCGAGAGTGAGTGCATGTGCTTTCATTTTTGTTATTGCATCATGGGATTGGAATCGGAGGAGCGATTCCCCTTAAATGTTGAACAGGATTTTTGCATCTGGAGATGTGATGAAGACTCAAGAGTGGAGCCTGGAGACTGGAGAGAACAGAGGTGCAAGGGCCGGAGTTGCAGGAGACATCCTTGATTGAGGTGGTCTCCAAGTCACAATGCAATGAGGAAAGGTGTTCAGCAAGCATGGCATATGACGTCTTCTCCAGCAGGAGCACCGGAGGTTGTTCCAGTCCAGTCGAGGATC
>JABASF010002907.1:0-12390 GCA_019776145.1 Harlomillsia oculata
ACATGGTGGGTCATTTGGTCACGAAAGTGACGAAAAACACATTTTGGTAACGATTGCACACTGTTCTGATGATTTAAAAATTGTCAGAATCCAAAGTATTTCATTTCCCATTGAAATGCATTGAAATGGTAAAACATGCCTAAAACGCGTTAAGTAACATCAGTGAATGTTAGTTGTAAGAATATAAGGTTTGGGGGACATCATGGGATGTACCCCTAAGCACCCATCGAGGTGCGGGATTGTAAAAGGGTTATATTCGCAAGTACAACTGAATAAAGATTGAGTAGTTTGCGGACCAGGATATCTGTTAGTTTGTCAGAGCGTTATTCATTATACAGTGATCACCTAATACTCATACTCCAATAGCTGCAGCATAGTAAAAGCATAATACTTTTTGGCGAAAACCTGCCTAGGAAGTGAGGAAGAGGAAGAACACTAGTGGTTTTGAAAAGCGCGCAGGCGGAAACGCCGAACATCGACAAATCCGGACTCTCCCGGACTCGACGAGCGGGAGTACTACCGCTTCGTAAGTTCGTTAAAAACATTTATATAGAAAAGGTAATTGAAATATACATAATCAATGCGAAGCATTATGCGGCATGTCTGAAGGAGACCCTGGTTCTCAGAAATCTCATACAGACAATCCAGCTGAAAATACGAGAAGCAAGACAGGTTCAGTAGAGGCACAATTACTATTAAATGAGGCTGAATTAAAGAAAGCGAGAAAACAAAGGAAATTATTAGAACGGTTTGAACAGGAAGCACAACGACAGCAAAGACTATTGCATGAGTTAGGACCCATACCATTACATTCCACTCCTAGAGCGACGTACAGTAAGTCACTTACAACAACTCCAACAGTAGTAAAACGTAAAGCGACTTTGGTGTTAGGGAATTTGGCAAAATCATTGAAAAAGATAGTATCTCCACCTCCAGCATCAAGTCTCCAGTTACCCCTATCAAGGGAACGTTCATCTTCACCTACGACGGTACAACTTACAAGGGATAGTGATCATACAGATTCACAAGACATATATGCTAACAGGGATATAATAATTTCACCAACAGCAGATAACCAACACATTGATTTAGACACATCACTTGAAATTGTCCCTCCAGACTCAATAGATGCTGACAGTTCAGCAGTTGAGGGAAATTCTGGAACGAATTCAAATTCTACTACATATCATCATTTGGATTCTGATCATTACACTCCGAATCCATCTCAATTTAATTCCCCAGCTGTAGAACGAATTTGTAACGATCCGACGACGACACCATCAAAAAAGCCATTTATTGATACCAACCCATATTTTCCGTATCAACAAACACCGGTTGTTCATCAGGAACAATCTCATTTCGATAGAGAGGATAATTCTCATCCGCAAGGGCAAATCCAAGTGCCACTAAATTCTGAAGTAACACGACCAGAACGGCCAGCGCCTAAACAGTATAGGCGTAAACATAACGCTAACGAAAAGCGGGGTCATTTGAGAAATTTCATACGACAGAGACGGGCGACTATCGCACACGGTAATCAACATCCAGAAGATATACATATACCTATCGATCCGTTACCTATCGAAATGGCTCAAGTTCAAAACCCCAACAATTTGGACGCGGCTGTCATTCAACAGTTAGCAGATGCCATAGTAGCAGGCAATAGAGGCAGTGGAGTAGCATTGCGTCCTCCACCTCTGAACAAATTCTCAGGCGCTACAGCAGACTTAACAGTTGATGATTTTTTGGCTGACTTTAAGAGCATGACAACAGGACAAGCGGTAAGGAGAATGGAGCTTGTACCTATGTATTTGTCAGGCCCAGCAAAACGATGGTTTGTAAATGCAGCTGAACTCGCACGCATAGCACGTGAACAGAATGGAGGTAGACCAAGACTAAATACCCCAGCTGACGTCATTGATACTGATTTTGACGAATTTGAAAGGGCATTGCGAGCATCCTTTGGCTCAACTATTACACAACAAGCATATAAAAAGCGACTCAGCCACAGAGTCTGGGATCGTGAACATGGCGAGACTTTGGAAAAATATTTTTGGGAAGTTGTAGATTTAGCTCCAAAGGCTCAAGCAGGCATTAATGAGCAGGACACTATCACAGAACTCATTAATGGATTACCTGACAATCTGTATCATACAGCTAGAGCTCATACGGCAACAACTATTGCTGAATTTTATCAATTTTTGCTTCAAATCACTAAAGATCAGGATAGAAAAACGAAGCTTGCCAAAGCAACTCCTACGGCAATAGCAGTGAACACATTTGGCATTTCTGATCAGCAAAGAGGAAAGCGTCGTAATTTTGGAGAAGGAAGAAACTCTACCATTTTCATCAACAATAGAGGCCATATCAGAGATAGAGGCACATACAGGCAGAGAGGAAACGGCAATAATAATGGAGCTTCCTATGGCAATAGAAATAACATGGGAAACAAGTATGGCAATAATAATTATAGAGGCAATGGTAGTTATCGTGGGAGAGGAAACCCACGTTTCCCTAATAATGTACAGGCAAACGGTCCTCCCATTCAGCGCCCATGGAATGAGCAAAGACAACCCGGACAACAACGACAGAGTTATCAACGTCCGACGTATGGTACTCCATATCGGTTCCAGTCACGGTTTGAATCCCCTCAAAGGGGAAGGTTTGATCCCAATTCTAACAGACAAAGACCCGGAATGGACTATAGACCAAACAATGCTTTTAATGGGCGCGGAATGAGGGGTCGCCTAAATGCGTTAAATGACCAATATTATGACGAAGATGAGGATCAGTACGATTCTTATCAGGACTATCAAACTTCGAATTTGAGAGACATTGATATTAATGCACTTTCTAATGATGTGCAGGCATTGAAAATTCAATATGCCCAAGGGGAAAGGCAGAAGGAGAAGAGCCAAAAAGGCCCTCCAGCATACCAGCAAGTTGAGAAAAACTACGGTGCAGGATGCTCCAATCCAACGTCCCATTACTCCAATGGAAACTCAACTCATGGGATTGGCAAGCATTCCTGTGAAGAGAGTCATCATTCCAAGCCGTCGGCTCCCCCGCAAAACCTCTACCCGTATTTGGGACAAGAGGAAGGACCGGCTATGGGAAACTGAGAGAGGAGGTGACGTGCAAGAAGCACATAAGCTGCAAGCAACATCCCAGCAGCAATCACACGCCACCTCCAACACAACGACCGGACAATACCAACTCACCGTTGCATCCAACTTGCAATGGAATGAAAAACGACGAGCACATCATAAATGCCGATTCGCATGCACAGGTACGCTATAAGTTACCAATTATTTCTGCTAGCATAAACGGACTGACGACATACGCTCTTATAGATACAGGAGCTTCTTTTTCTGTTATGATACCTGAACTTTGCTTACAGCCTATCACTAAAAGTAGCTTGCTATCCGCTTCAACAGTGAAAGGTTCAGTTCACATATTAGGGCAAACAACAACAATCATGAAACTATCATCAAAAATGTCACCGTTTTTGCATCAAATGCACATTATTAGTAATAGTAATCATAAGTGTATTATAGGTAATGATATTTTACAACATTTCAAATTGTGCATTGACTACGAACAGCATCAACTAATATTGAATGGCATCAAAATTCCATTTAGAGACGACTATCCCCATTCACACAAAACATATGATTTACCTGAGAATGATCTCATGGCTATGGACATCGCATATGATGCTAGAGAAAATGAGCACGAAGAGGGTAGAATGTTGCAGAACTACGTCATGAAACCTAAACAGAACTACAATGTGAGAGTAGCAGCACCAGTACAGGCTGGCACATACTCGTTTATAGCAGACGACGTGACAGCCGATGCTGAGACTATCATAATTCCATCCTTTGTAGTCACATTGCAACAGGCACAAAAAGAGCTTGAGATTCCCGTCTGGTTCACAGACAATGTAAAACGCACAATACCTTCAGGGCGTAAAATGGGAACTTTCTCACTCTTGCAACCTCAAGAGCTTTTATCTTTTCATGTGAATGCTATTAACCCCAATGCGCAACATCAAGCGAAACAAACAAGCGCACAGCAACCTCAGCAAACGAAACCTGCCCTAACGAGTAAAATGACTCACACTCAATTTAAACAGTTGGATGTGAATCCACATCTACCAGCAGGTTATTATCACAAACTCAAAAAGTTGCTCATGCAACATGCAGACATTTTCGCGTGGGATGAATGGAGCATAGGAAAATGTCCGATTAGGCAAATGACGATAGATGTAGGCGACAATGCGCCTATTGCACAAGCCCCACGACGCAAGTCATATATGGAACGTCAGTACATAAGACAACGCATTGACGAGTTACTGAAAGCAGGCGTTATAGTGCCAAGTACATCAGAATGGGCTTCGCCTGTGTTACTTGTCAAGAAGAAAAACACTGACCAACTACGTCTTGTCATTGACTATCGTCAATTAAATGCAAAAACGAAAGCTGAGAACTTTCCAATGCCAAACATGGGTGATGTCTTTTCCATCTTTTTCAATTCTAAATATTTCTCACCAGTAGACATTGCTCATGGCTATCACAATTTTGAGATAGCACCAGAAAGCAGACATTTAACAGCGTTTATAACATACGATGGTTTATATGAGTATACGAGAGTACCTTTTGGACTTCGCAATGCACCTGCATTTTTCAACAGGCAATTGCGAATAATATTCTCTCAACTCATGTACAAGTGTGTCTTTGTATTCCTTGATGATGTTACTGTACATTCAGTAACAATGGAAGACCACTTGCAACATCTCAAGTTAATGTTTGATCAGTTACGGCAATACAAGCTTACATTGAAGCCATCAAAATGTCAATTTGCTTACACAACCATTAAACTGTTAGGATTCATAATCTCACCAACAGGAATTACACCTGACCCAGCTAAAACTGAAGCTGTGCAGCGTATGCCAACACCTAAGAACATTAAAGATGTAAGGAAGTTTTTAGGGTTAGTCAACTTCTATAGACGTTTTTGTAAGGACTTTGCTAACATAGCACAACCACTCTATCAACTGCTAAAGCAGACCGAAGAATTCTCTTGGGGAGAGAAAGAGCAAAAGGCATTTGAGCAACTCAAGCAAGTGCTCATCACGGCTCCTGCCTTGAGGGCATTCGACAACAACAGACCCGTTGAACTCAGAGTAGATGCGTCTGACTATGCCTTAGGCGCAGTCCTTTTGCAAAAGTATGGAGCTGTATATCATACGATAGCTTATGCAAGTAGAGTGCTTCTCCCAAACGAAGTAAGATACACCGTCACAGAGAAGGAAGCCTTAGCCATTTATTGGGCTACTACTAAAGTGTGGCCAGAATTTACAAGGGGAAGACCCGTGCTTGTAAAATCTGACCATGCAGCTTTGAGTGCATTAAAGCACACAAAGGAACCTAAAAATGCTCGTATCGCACGATGGATTTTAAGTCTTCAAGAGTATGATCTGTTTATTGATTATAAACCAGGCCACGACAATGCGGATGCCGATTGTTTGTCACGATTAATCCCGTTAGAAGATTTTCAAATGAACAAGGATACAATGAGAAAACAATATAAGGCCAGAATTACAGTACTATCGGAAGATGATCAGCATGATAATGCGATACATAGGGACACTCCGATTCCTGCAGAAGAAGCAAGCCCCAGGGCACAATGCTTACAACTAGACGTCACAACGGATAAAATCCGTAATGCTCAAGAAACAGATGAGAAAATGAAATATATTATTGGTAAACTGACTTTACATAGTCCAATGAAGACTAAAGCCTTACGTCAGTTGAATATGAAATATGAAATCCGAGACGGAATTTTATTTTACAAGAAACCAATACGGGAGATGAATAGTTTTGAAAGTGACAATGATAGAAATAGACTCCGAATTATGGTCCCAAAACCCTTAAGAGGTATTATTATGAAATCGTATCACGATTCTTTATTCGGAGGTCACTGTGGAGTGAAGAAAACTCTCAGTGTTATAGCAGAAACATATTATTGGAAATCCATGGACAAAGATGTTCATGATTATGTTCGAACGTGTTTAATTTGCGCATTGAGTAAACCAAGAAACTCATTAAGAATGGGAAAAATGATCATTCGACAGTCGGTGGGCCCCTTTGAACGACTATCGTTTGACGTTATAGGCCCATTACCTGAGTCATTACCACCTACACGAAATAGGTTCATTTTAGTTCTCATAGATAATTATACAAAATTCGTGGTTACAGCCGCGATGAGGAAAGTCACTTCAATGACAGTGACGAAGTTTCTTTTAGAACGAGTTTTCCTCGTTTTCGGCGTGTGTAAGGAGATTATTCTTGACAACGCCAGCGTGAATACAGCAGAGCTCACAAAAAACATGCTCGCTGTGATGGGAGTTTCACCATTGTTCACAACGCCCCATGCACACAGAAGCAATGGTGCAGCGGAAAGGGCGAATAGAACCATAGAACAGGTTTTGCGATCGCATGTTCAGGACAACATTGAAACATGGGATAGATATTTAGTTGCTGCAACTTGGACCTTGAATGCATTCCCTAGTGAAACTACACAACATTCACCGTATTACATGTTATTTGGCAGAATTCCATCATTTCCATTAGACTTACTAACGAACGTAGAGGGAATTACAACGCCTAACATCGTCATCAATCTTAGAGAGGCGCATAAACGAGCCAACAAGGCAATAAAAAAGGCTCAAGAGCAACAAAAGCATGTCTTCGATCAACTAAGAACGGATGAGAGAGTACAACAAGGCGATCTTGTTGTTAAGGAAAACACGGATAAGCATTTTGGACATAAGCTAAGGCAAAGCTTCACAGGACCCTATCAAGTGGAAGAGGTAACAAATCCTGTGAAGGTGCTTATTAAGAAGGTCACATCTGCACTAGACGTGCAAGAGCCCAAAATGCAAAGCCAACAGCCCGAAACAGCATTAAAACCTTTCAAGCAAAAAAGGGCACACGTTGAGCAACTCAAAAAGTTGCCCAAGGGCATTAGAATGTCAGAACAACCACAGCAGGAAAAATCTGAGAACATACTGCTAGACATGTATGATGATAATGAGGATGAAGAGTATGACGACGATGATGAGATGGCAAAGGTAGAATTGATCATGCAATTACCAACCGAGACCATTACAAGGTCAGGTAGAAATGTGAAACCACCATCACGTCTCATAGAAGAATGCTAGCTACATTACCTAACAATATTCAAGCTTGCGTATGAATGCTACTATTGTATGAATGAAGAGAAATGGAAAAATTTAATTATGTTTTAGTGTTCTCATATTCAAGGGCACCTTCTAATAAGAATTGCAATAATCATTATAGTTTTATGTAACAGGTATTATTGGAATCATCACTCTACTTCTTTTGCTGATGACTGGATGCACCCTTGTGATGACCGAGGACATCGCAGCGACACAGCTAAGTATTTCAAATGGTTTTGTTATTAGACCTGTTAAGCCAGGCACGATCATATATGAGAATACCATACCACTCTTATTCGAGATAAACTTTGGTTTCACGGATGAATCAGCATATAATGAGCAGCACATGAAGAGATACTGTGAAGGTGAAATAGATAAAGCATCCCAAGGAGATCCATTATGCATAGTGTATCCATCAATATATTCAAACTTACAAAGCATTAAGAATAGGATCACGCTTTTGGTAGCTACAATCACGACAAACCCGTCAGACCACCTTCCCATATTGAGAAAAGTCCCTGAACAATGGGCGATGAAGAGATGGCATAAAAAAACTGAGCAAGTACCTTCTACGTACTTACCACATGACAGAAGGAGAAGGGAAAACATTTCCACAACTACTACAACAGAATTCCCATCAGTGGATAATTCTTCACAATTCGTGACGGCCCAAGGTAATTCGAAGCCGACGATTGCAGTTGCAAATGCAAAAGTCACCTTGGAGGTACCCGAAGGCAAAAATCATGAAAGTTCTGAGACGCAACAGACAACTCATATAATGAGCAAAAACCAGACAACTCAAGGACTGTCTGATGTTGGAAATTCCCTTGGAGTGAATGGAAATCATGTTGTAGAATGGACGACCAATTATACTCAACCACAAGAGCATGACGAACAACGAATTACTCTTAAAGAAAAAGAAATCTTAGAGCAAATGCAAAGCTACGCTGACATGAATAGAACGAGGAAAATCTTTCCATCTATTAATCATTACCGAGATTATTCCATCCTATACAATGTATGGTATCAACAACACATTTCATCAGAGGAAAACTTAGCACAAGCGTTCATGGCAATTTACATGCAACAGTATCCCGATCAATTTACCAACTGCGACGCACACATTCACATACCACAACTTGAGGAATGGTATGCTAACAACTATCCACACGATCCAGCAGTAATGTCAACTATAAGATGGACCAACTCACTTAGAGTGCATAGCCAACTAAACAGAGTAGTTGATATAGTGAAAGAATACTGCAATACGAAAGTAAAGACTTGGTTTCCAAAAATCAAGCGTGAACCATTTGTGGTAGGAACATCTATGAAAGTCCCAGAGGATAGCTGTACAAAACCAGGCATTGTTTCTCTTTTGAAAATGCTATATCCAAGTGAAATACGAGACTTATTTGACCTTTATACTGCATACTTTGATTCATGCCTATTACTGTCAGAATCACAAGTCACTACACAAGCGACCGTGGATCTTATTAAAGAAGTGGCACAATACATGAATATCGATGAGCAGCAAGATCAACTGTACTTATTCCCATACTTAAAAAGGCAGCATCGTAGTATACGACATCCCTTTGCATCAACGGATGTGCAAGTAGAAGAGACGCAGACTCATACTGAATCATCGTTCTATGACAAAGAGAGTGAGCAGACGAAGCAGCACACAACATCGGAAGCCCAAAATCGAATGGAGCCTACCAGTTCGTCTATTACTACGTCAACAGAGCAAGTAAACACTAACAACCAAGACTCTACAATCCTCAATGTCCCAGAGGAAGGAACGTTTGAAGCAGTCATTGAACGAAATTGGAGTCAACGCAAATCATACCCAGTGGGAGCTTTATATAAAGAACAAATGATAGTGGATACATGGAAAAGGATACAAAAGAATTTTGATGAAGACTCGTTTGAAGTGAATGTAAGGAGAATGTTATATCAATTCCCTATGTGGTTTTATTGTACACCATATTCGGACTTACAACCGTTTTGGGAAGAGTATGCCAACCAAACAGGTCAAGCGGTTCAACTAATACAAGTCGGTTTACAAATTGAAGAGGAAACATTCTGGTCATCCCTTCAAAAATTCCAATGTCTTAAAAGTGTAAATGATTTAACAACGCAAGGAGAATTAGACAAAATTGTTCCAAGAGAGCAAGGAGCATTTTCCAATTCTTGCACTCAACCAATGCAAGAAATCTTTACAACCATTGACATGAATGCATTTCAAAACATCACCGCTTATATGGACTTTTGTGGACCATATATTAACACACCTTGGACACTGGATGAATTCAAGGAACAAACGCAAACATTCTCTTCTGTTTACAATTGGACGAAGTTGGCACAAAACCCTAAGAGAGTTTTGGATCTCATACAAAATTATTATCATGGGATCCAAACGCATTTCCCTGATTATCAGTCGTATTTACGAGAAGGCACGGAGATTCTAAGAAGTCCCATCTCATCTTCTACTACAACCGTAACAGTGAAGTCGGAGTGGTCATCATCATCATCATCATCCACCACAACTACGACGGAGAAGCCTGAGATGTTCTCTCCAACGTTATCCACTACGATTTCAACTTTGAAACCTGAAAGCTCAGTAACTACGTCATCAACCACAACAACGACAGAGCAGTCGGAACCATCATCATCAACCACTACGACCACGACGGAAAAGCCTGAGCTTCCTTCATCATCATCATCTACTACGACTACGACTACGACAGTAAAACCGGAGCTTTCATCATCAACATTATCCACTACGACTACGTCAGTGAAACCTGAGCTCACATCATCTTCATCCACAACAACTACGACTCCAGAGCCAACGTCATCGTCAACCACAACGCTTGGAACAACATCTTCAACAACAACTACAACAATGAAGAGTACATTAATGGCATCATCTATAATAATGAACGATGTAAACTCAACATTTCATAAAGTAATTGTTGAAAATTGGCCCAGGAGACTTATATATCCAGATGGAGGATATACATTTTACAGAGTCTCGTGGAAACGATTATTAAAATATTTTCCAAACGACACTTTGGACCAAATTGCTCGCAAATTTTTATATCAGTATAGTAGGCATTTCTCCAAATGTAATTATAAAGCGGATTTTCAACAGATGTGGAAGAAAATGGCCAAGGACAGGGGCATGACGCTAGAAGCTTTTAAAGAAGATGCAATGAATCTGCAAGCGGACAAAGCACCGTTAGTCACCAGCTTTATATTTCAGAATTGCAATAACATAAACAACAAAGAAGAGCAAACATTTAATTACTCAGTCATTGTCCCAGCTCCAGGAATGTTCGATAAACGTGCATGTTCAGATGGAATGCAGAGAGTATTCCCCAATCACGTTGTCGACCACTTTCAAAATATCACAGCGTGGTTCGACTATTGTATGCAGCTACCATATCCACCTCAAACCCTAGACCAGTTTAAGCAAATTACATCTAATTTCGCTTATAAATACAATTGGACAAAACTGGCATTAAATCCTAAAATCTTTCAACTCCTGGTAGACAAATATTATTATAAGGAGAATGTCCATATACCTCAAGAACAAGAGTATGTGGAAAGACCAACAGTCATGGTGAGGAACGAGTCTCCTCTCATCACACAGCAGAATGTGACGAAAGTGTTTCACGTTACCCCACCAACAGTGCAGCAAGTACTATCATTTTTGTCTTCTGCTCCAAACGCAACGCCTATAACATCAGAAACACAAGCAACACCAGCATCCTTCCCTTTGAGCTCCATGGCTCAGCCGCAGGGCAACCTTGCCCAAGCTTCTCAGCTTGCTACTTCACCAACGCAAGCATTAGAGGAGCAGCAACAACAACAGCAACCCAATTCTACTTTTTATCAAGTCATAGAAGCAAACTGGCAAACTAAGAAAATATACCCAGTTGCTTCTGAGAAAGCTGTTACTATGTTAGATCATACGTGGGAAAGGATGACTACAATTCTTCACAATGATACATTCGAACTAAATGTACGGAGATTTTTGTATCAGTTTCCACACTGGTTCAAATGCACACAAAAAGGCGATTTAGAACCATTTTGGAGAAATTATGCAACTCGAAACCATTTACAATTAGACACACTGAAGCAAAGAATTAATGTGAATACTACAAACTTATGGGTAGCTTTGAGACCTCATAAGTGCGTACAGAATGTCACTCATCCACCAACTCAACAACAATTGGAAATCATAGCACCAAGAGGACCATTGATCTATGCAAGTACGTGCAGGAATGCATCACTCACGATGAATGATTTTTTCCCGCAAGTGCAAATGGATAAATTCCAAAACATTACAGCGTATTTGGATTTTTGTAGTGGACTACTACATACTCCATGGACTTTAGAAAATTTTAAAAATTGGACTTCAGAATTTGCTTACAAGTATAATTGGACAACGTTAGCACAAAATCCTAAAATTGTATGGCAATTAATTCGGAAATATCATTTCAAACAACAAATCAGAATTATAGATGAGGATGCTTATTTGGAACACAATATAACATCTACAAGGCCGTTGGAAACAAAACGATTTATAGATGAGATTCCTGAAAATGAAACTCACACATTTGAGAGCATCATTCATAAACATTGGAATGAAACGCAGCTTTACCCAAGATATCAAAAGGAAATGTCATCATTTGCTATGATACTAGCTTTGAAACGCTATAAAGAGTGGGAACCTACACTCACGCTAGCTGAAGCATTGCACACCTTAGCATTCCAGTATCCCTTGTTTTTCAGTAACTGCCAGAAGGTAGACCTTGGGCACTTCTGGCAAGCTATGCATGGGAAGACAACTCCACTTTATGAGGAGAAGGAAGAGCAAAAGTGGCAAAAAAGAGAGCCATTGTACGAGACAGCAAGAGCCTTTAGAGAATACTGCAAACAAGCAGTACCTCAAACTGACAAGGAATACATGCACAATAACATTGTTAGAGGCACAGAAAGCACTGAGGACCTATGCAAGCAGGGAGATACAATCACCAGGACAAATGCATACCCTCAGTTGAAGAACGATGTATATCAACAAATAATGGCTTTCTTAGACATATGCACAAACATGCATTCTCCACCTAGAGATTTTTCTCAAT
>JABASF010002908.1:0-12388 GCA_019776145.1 Harlomillsia oculata
CTAAAAAACAAATGACAAGACACAATATAATTTTAGTACATATAAATGTAATAATTTAATAAAATGCAGATTTGAATGCATCCGCCCGTGAAAAATTGAGCTCAATCCTTTCATACCGAATGAGAGCAATAAAGAGAAAAAGTGATCAGATCATCATCATAATAATGCCATGGCATATCAGTACATAACAACTAGCCACAAAAGCATAACAACTAGCCACAAAAGAGTGCAAGAAAATAAATGAAAATGTGATAAAATCTTACCCTTTTACTTCTGACGCTTGGGATAATAGGGAATATGCGATTTCGAACATGGTGCCCCTGATTCACCATTGAGGTCTAGATAGTAGAACCACCAGTTTTTTTACACAGTAAACATCAATAGAACACTACTTTAAGGAATTACATAAAACTAGACTCACATTTGGCTGACTCTGAACTTCTGACTTTCGCTTGAGAAGTGTCTAAGAATATAAACCATGCATTTATTACACATAGTCCAATACAATATTGATTTAAACAAAATGAGACATATAAATCATTGACAAATTGCAATTTTAAAATGTTACCGGTAGTGGACGACTTAACGGATGACACCGGGAGGTCACATGTGGAGGTCGTGTTGCGCCACATTTGCTCCCTGCGGGCTGAGGCCGAAAGCACAAATACAAATACTCAATGTGTCAATATGACCGTCACACTTGATTAATATAATTTATTATAATTATGATTTTTTGTCCATTTGCTTTACCGAACTCCAGGTGTGCCTTTTTCACCGCTTCATCTACGGCGTTCTTCAAATTCAGCTGGCATACAGCATCACTCACTGCAAGCTTGGTGGACAACTCATTGACCTTTTCTTGCAGCTTTTCATTGCGATCTAATGCTTCGGAGTAGTCGGCTCCCATTGTCAGCATCTGTCCCCGTTGAACGTCGTTCTCTGCCAGTTTTAAAAATTCACGAAGGTTGAAGCGTTGAGACTTATTCAAACGGGCAAAAAGAGGACCTTCAATGTCACAGTCCGTCAGTTCTCGAGCACAGTCTGATCCTTCTGCCATTCTAAACAATCATGAATACACTTCAAAACATCACGTCATAATTGTCCCAAAAATTCTAAAAGCAAAATTATAACGAAAATAACGGAAACCAAACTTACGTAATTATGAACAACCTGACAATTTTGAATAACTATAGAAATAATTTTGATTAACTTGACTGGAGGAATGAAAGGGCCGAATGGGTCAGAACAAAATACTGAAAATTTTATGATAAACCAAATTATACCAAAAATAACTAACCAATTTCCACAAACAAATTTCCACAAACCAATTTTTTAAATTAGAATTTTGAATTTTGAAAGAATAAAATGTGTAAACGCCAATTAACTAAGATGAAAATTTGGAATTTTGATTGAGTTTGTCCGAATGGTCCGAATTATCTATGTCTACTGAAGAATGATAAACCATGTCGAGCCGCTCTCAGCTTGTCTAACAGGAATCGCAGATTCCACGACAACGCACCGCGTGCGTGCGAAACCAACCTAACCAACGGATGCGCATTGGAAGAAGCCAGTATAATTTCAATACAGAAATAACATCAAATTCTTGCCATGTTTTTTATTCAAATTTTGATTTTGCCGTTTAATTGGATATGACGACACAAAAAATTCATCCTGGCATTCCAATTTCCAACTACAATTAAGGACTAAACAACTAAACATGCATATGCGTGGTGCTGAGTCGGTCTGTTTTGAATCAGATGGATGGTAACGTTGAAATACGGAATTTATAGACCGAACAACAGTATGTAGATAATATTTAATAAGAATGTTTATCGTATTGTAAATATAAAATACGCATTAAATTTATAACTACCATTAATGAAAATTATTCATTATATTGTCAAATTTTTACGTGCGTGATTATAATTACTGACGAGGTATACCACCTAAGTGAGTAGTGTAGTCATCTAGTCATTCACGCTGCTGTTCACACTACTATTAACTAGTATTAACTATAGGACCAAGACTAAAATTTTGCTTTTCTTTATTACTCATTAATACTTTTATAGTCTGATGAAGTCCACTATCAATATAAGGCAAGATGTAGGCAAGATGGATTAACATACATGTAACTAGAAATTATAAACTATAACCGAGCATTTGAGTCAGCTTACTCAACTTGTCGATATGAATCCAATGCAATTATGTAATACACTGAATGTAATAAACCAGGACGAAATTATAGTACTATTGCAATTAGGGAAGCTTCAATTTTAATTTTCGAAGAACATTGCTTTGTTCAAGGGCTGCTTTTTGCTTTCTCTGAAATATTCATAGAGCGAATCAAAAATAATGTACAAACAAGCATGGTGTGGAAACTTAAAAGATCAAATGTGCATACCGGAATATCCAAATCATCGAACGTGCCACTGAGTGGTGTTGATGGCGTGGATGTGACACTAACTGCTGACTTCCAAGAACTTTCAATGGTTCTTTTAGTATTAATTTACACGTATCCTGAAGAAGTTTGTCTGGAAAATCCAATTTCAACCATTTTGACTTCATGTTGTAATGATAGCGGCTGAAGTTCCATTTCACATGTAGCTAGGGCAGATTTCAATTCGTACAAAAGCACAATGTCAGATCGTAACTCATCAAACTTCATTGTAATATCTTCAGTTGGAGGTTGAAGACATTCTGCAATGTAAAAGTTTAGTCAGCATCAGTTCATATACACAAACGTACTACATGATAATTATGATGCGTTATATTATATATTGTTTTACTGGTAACTTACCAACTTCAACTTGATTTAAAATTTGATCAATGGCTTTGAGTTTTTTCTGACCCACCGTCCCAGGGAGTTTCATTTTTTGAGATCGCAAATAAGACCCAGCACTTTTGAAGTCTGGCCATCTTATTCCCAAGAATGAATCTGTGGGAGTCACAACAATTTCCCTAGTTTTGGCTGGGACCACAACTTTCGGAGTCTTCTTTTTAGCCTGTAGTTTTTCAGTCTTTCTTTCAATAGTCTTTTTATGAGTATTTCCTTCAACAGGTTCAATAGGTAAGCCTGATACCGGATCAAAATGATCCGCAGCCGAAATGAGTTTCTGAAGATCCTGGGTTTTCTTTTCTCTCTCAAGTTTCCTAATTTCGATCTTTCTCAGCTCGGACCGTAAATACTCTTCTTCTTCAACCTTCATATTGTGAGTTTGAGTTTTTAATCAGAACGGATTGTTTGCAGTCAAAACTACTGTAATTTACGAATGTTATACCTGTTCAGTGGTACGATTCCATAGCTGTTTCATTTGTTCCATTCGTCGTTTTTCATGCTCAGCATCATATGCGTAAAGCTTCGGTTCAATCCCAGGTGTTGCATGAATCTTGGTTAGAATATTAGAAACATTGTAGTATCTCTCTTTCAAATCTTCAATAGACTTTTGACCATGCGTTGCTGCATCCCAACGATCCTAAATATAAACCATGAATCATTAGAATTATAAACTTATTAAACAATATCGAAAAGACCAAGCTTAGGTTAACAAAATACCTGAATGACTGTGAAACGAAGATCAAATCTCCTACACAAATCAAACAAATGGTCCGTACCAGCTTTAGTCTAACCATCACCACTGTCAAGATGCAATTGATAGTCGGAATCAGAGTACTCTGCTACAGGAATTTGCTGTTTCAGAGAAAACAAATTAAAATTGGTTACGGTTGAACAACTCAGACAATACCTATACAAAATGTAACCTATATAAGAAAAGAGGAATGAGACCTTGTTAAATTTAGCAAATGGATATTCTTTTGGCTCTTCATTCGCCTTGCACCAATGATAAAACACTGCATTATCCGTTCTCGCCGAGTTAGTAAATGGTGTCCTTCGCCAACCCTTCACTTTTTTGTTGAAATTAAACTTTCGCTTGTAACAACCCGCAGTGTCCGTTGGAAGAACCGGTGACAACTCAATATGTTCTTCCCTCCATCGGCTGACAATAAGGCAAACAATTCCCGATTAATTCCTTCAGGTCGTTTCATGTGTTCCTTCAAATTATTACAAACAAATAACCACAACAGTTATTCTTGCGTACATCAAACATTATAATGTCAAAATAAAATTTTACCGATTTCTTAAGAGGTCTTTTTCGCGGACGACCTGGACCCGGTCTAGGAGCGGGTTGCTCATCTTTCGCCAAAATGTCAATGACGTCATTGATAATTTAAAAACCCTGCAATAAATACAAGATCACTTAAAAACATCACCTTAAAATATAAACACAGCAACTAAAAAAAATCAGGAACTTGGCTCCTTCTGTCCTTATCTTGGACTTTTGACTGGGACAAAGATTAAGACAAAAATACTAGAAGAAAAAAACCTACCAACCAGTAGTCGGTAGTTCGGCACAGCGTACGATTACAACGTTTCAAGGCTAAATGAACTGTCCAAAGTAAAATTTAAAAAACAATAACATCAAATTGTAATAGTAATAACATGTGAAGAATATGAGAATCAACAACCGGTCATAGTCATAACATAACAGTGCAATGGAGTGGACTGGACTGTGGACTCAAGTCAATGGATGTGAAACACCGCGCGTAATTTTTGGCGCACACGTAAAATCGAGCTCGAGCTCGAGTTCGTGTCGTCTCTTTTCTCAAGTCATTTTTGTCTCAAGGATTAAATCAGATGGATGATTGTGGAAATCATCGTTCTGCTTGTAACACCTGAGGAGCTGGAATCACGAAGTTAAATTAAATTGGGTCACATTACGTGTGAACTGATGAAGCATCGATTCAACCGCTCTAATCCACTCAAATTTCACTACATCATTAAATCGTAAGGAAAAATGATAAAGTATAGCGTTTTAGTAATAGTTAGTATTAATTCGTTGCTTAATTGATACAAGCAAAATCTATAATAATTCAACTTTTTTGCGTATAAATTGACGTTAGTGTTAAATATAATTTCATATTAGTTGTTTGTGTCTTGTGGTTATGTGTGTAAACTTAATTTAGAATCCATATTAGTTTTTCATCGTAAACCAACTATAGGCAAGGATTATGAAAGATTTTATTAAGAATACACGTTAGGAGTTTGTCTGGATTAGTTAAAGATTCATCGAATGATAATTGTACGAGGAGTATTACACCAATTTGTTTAGTGAAATGAGATGCGTGTGAAAATCAGCTGATTGGGTTTAAGGTTTGAATAACAAGATAAATGTATTGCACTGAACACATAATCTGTACGTTGGGTCAAGCTGGTTTAGTACTTTAAGATATGTATTATTTTTTGGTCTGAAAGTATGAATGATAAATAATTATAGTATCACTCATTATGTGTTCTAGGTTTGGACAATGTATGGAGGCGGCGGCGGCAGAGGAAATGGTTACTCAGGACAGCTTGGAGGGCGCAATGGAACAAGGTCAACAATGGGAATCGGGTTGACATCTCCACCACCTCATCAACAAAGTTACGGGAGAGGTCAAAGGTATGGAACTCAGTCGCCTAATGTTCATTTCACCTCACCACCAATGCATTTGATACATTTACCACGTGGGACGGGAGGGTCAGGATGGGCCCTTCCACCCCCTGTAGTGGATTTGGGTCGGGAAGTTCGGTTTGCGATCGAAAATCCTCCGAAAGGACGTCAACGCCATCAAATGGAACGTGGCATGGGCATGATAGGTAGACCACAATGTGATGCAGATGAAGATCTCAGGAATCAAGTATCCAAGTTGAACATCAATAGTGACGGAGCCAACTCAAATACTCGATCTCAAAAATACAATACTCTACCACCTGAAGTTCCAATGCCAGACTTTAAAATCCCATGTGCCGAACAACCTGTCCATGCGAATGCAGGACTCGTTTCAGTCAACAAATCTGAGCAAATGTGCATTGTCACAATTCACCCTGATGAACAATCAACCAGTACTCATCAAACTTTGGGTACACCTACTTCGGAATCTGTGATCCAGAGTCATTTTCAAATTCCACCACTGGCAGTATCAGTTTCTGAGTACGAGTCACAAGATACTCTGAAGCACGCCAGTACTACTTGGTATCAAACGAACCAACAGATTGTATTCCTTATCGACATTTCAGCAGCAGAAAAATGTGCATTGTCCATTGGAGAAGACAAACGTACAATGACTTTCCGGTGTGAACATCCTGTGGGTTATGGATTTCAAATAGTTCTTTATGGGAAAGTACTTCAAGATCCCGAGATCGTGTGTGGGCCGCTCATCAAAATAAAATTGTTTAAAATCTTCAAGGAATCGTGGCCGCGATTACTTTACGATGAGAAATCAAAATTCCCATGGCTGGGGTTTGCAAAAGATCATATTGATGCAAGTGATGAAGAGGATGATTTCAAAACATGGCAAAATAATAAGAGCGATCGTTACATGCCTGTAGACTATGAAAATATGGATACGGATAGCGAGTCTGACACTGACAACCAAACTAGTTCTTTTAGTGAAGAAGCCCAGCGTTATCAAAGAAATCTGGATTACGAAGCCTTTTTGAAGGAGCCTGTCGATTTAAAGAGTTGTGTACCCGAATAATCAGATTTACTTTGCATTGCAAAGCTAAACAATCACATATATTATATATATTATGGTTTATGTTATGACGTTGATGGTCTTTATAAAGTTATAATTATTACACCTATGGTATTTATGAAATATGAGAACTTTGCTGTGGTATATAATATATTGTCATTGTTATAAAAGTCATGTCACACAAGATTTTCTGTCTCCTGCTTCTCTGAGTCCAAACTCCAAATGCCAATGATAATCTTTGTTGTTGCAATTTGTATGTAGTTAGTACTAGAATTTCATAACTGGTGATCTTTGTTTTCTGTTTTCTAAGAAAATTAAAATTAAAATTTTGTTGAAATTCCTGTTTCTGATACTGGATATAATTACTTATTATAATAAATTGTTAAATAAAGTATTTTACATCGATTCCTTGATATGTTTTTTTATTATTAATAAATATGTAGCCCTTGTCCATATCCTCAAAATCCTCATTGAAATACTGGGCCGTTGAAGTTGAAGCAAGAATAAATTAATAATTTTACTAAATAATAATTTACGTTGTTGTTGATCCCATAAATAATACAGAAACATTGCAGAAAGGCAAAAATTATAATTGGCTACATTAATTAATTAATTTTGTTGCTCTACCAGATCGGCTATAAACCCTTCATGCTTTTGGATCTGCTAATCTGCTTGTTAAATGTAGGAACTTAGCCTGAGGAACAACTAAATTCCCTCCCGTTCCTCGTCAATTACTCAATTCAATGCATTGCCGGCCGAACTTTGGCTCACATTTCACATATTCCGTTCACGGAGAGTTCTCCAATGTATTGTTTTTTATACGGCTATTATTTCCTGGTATTTTGTTTTTTCTAAATTTTACATTACTACTGACTACTGACTGAGTGATTTAGAAAATTAACGTCAATTGGAAGCAGCGTATTATTAATTCACGGTCGTTTTTCACATTCGGTTTGACGCGTTTTGAGTATTTTACACTCCTCCTTCACGGTGAGACGGAATGAGCTGACTATAGTATTTAATTTACTGTCGTATTAAGTGTATGTTGTATGTACTCTAATGATTCCGATTTTTTTGTTGTTGAAATTTACAGACTTTAAATATAAATTCAACACTAGGCATGTCAGCAGGTTCACAAGAAGATGATTTTCCTCCAAAGCTTGTACAGCTGACGGATGAACAGAAGGAACGTATTGAAAAGAATAGGATCAATGCCATAAACAAGCTAATTGAAAAGCGTAGTTGTAGTATTCAAAGTTGTAAGAATACTGAAGGTCAACCCCCGCCGTCGAAAAAGGCCAAAACTGCTAAAGATCTTCAACATATGATAGATTTGCAAGAAGTGGTGAGTGAAGGATCCATCGTACGAATACAAGGGACGAAACTTATTGACACAGGAGGAGGATTTCTTTTAGAAGAAAAAGATCTTGTGGAACAAGAAGAGGCGGAAAAGATTATCGTGTCACAACCAGCTGCTTACATTCCTTCAGATGCTCCAAGTTGTCAATTGTGCCATAAGAACTTTTCGGATTCCTTCTTGTTGTTGAATTACGATTTTCCAGTATGCGATTCATGCCGGTAACTCATGCTTATATGTGGTATTAATTTTCAAAAGTTTTTGTCAATTAAACATAAGGATTGTAATTTAATTATATTGTGTGTAGAGATCCGGATGGAGAACATAAGTTCATCACCAGAACGGATGCTAAAAACGAGTATTTACTGAAAGATGCGGATTTGGACGTCAGGGAACCAGTATTAAGATATTTGACACGTCCAAATCCCCACAATGCGCATTGGGGAGATATGAAGCTTTATCTCCGTCCACAGGTTTGTCTTTATTATACGTGATCATATCAGATTTTAAACAGTTGGAGCAATGCTTATTTTGTACTTAATCATGAATCATGATTATATCATGTTTCTGTAGGTTGAAGCTAGAGCAATTGAAGTTTGGGACTCGCTTGAAAAAATAGAAGAACAACGGGAAGTCCGTGAAGAGACTCGAGTCAAATCTAAAATTAAAAAATATAATAAAAAAATGGAATCTCTTAGAAAATCTACAAGGAGCAGTCTGTTCGTGCGTGATCTGTCAACTCATGTTCATAAATGGGGTGAAGAATCTTATAATGAGGATACTGATGTTTATAGCCACTCTTGTACAGAATGTGGTTTATCGGAATCATACGAAAAAATGTGAATTAATATTTTATGCATGTAATTGTAATTAGAGTTGTAAATCCGAATATATATGGAATTTTGTAACTTTGTGCTTAAAAGGCATTTCACGTTGTTGTATTGTGTTTTATTGATTTTAATCATGATTTATTATTTCACTATAAGCTATAAACACATAGTATTGACAAAAGTCCTTGAGCTTGCAAAATCTTTCTCCGCTTTTTGTATGTAATGTTATTCTTTGTTACTTTACACTTAACTTTCCGAAAGTAAACATTCTGTCTTCTGTGACCATTAATTAATTATATTATAACAGTTTTATGATTGTACATACTGATAGGTGGTACATACCTGGAAACCGATGCATCTGCATAAGCAAAAGCATTATTTTAATATAATCACGGATGTCAACTGATTTCATATTCTTTGTTATCAAGAAGGTCGTAGTTGCGGATAGACAATCATAGTCACTGTTGTCATCATAATACTACCTTAGACGCATACGGAATCAAAAGTGGTAGTATTGAGCCCAAGTCGCAAGACGCAAAATCGCAAGTGCCCAAGGCTAACTGTCTGTACTACTCATACTTGATGCAACAATGTGATCAACGGCACTCATTAATCTGCTATACTACTACTGAGACACAGTAACAACATAAGTAACATTAAAGAGTCACACATCTGCCTTGACGCGGCACACCTTTCAACAAAGGACTGCAGTGCATTACTTAACTGTAATAGGCATAATCAGCTTGAGGAACGCATACATTAAAAAATAGGGTCAATGCAACAAAGAGGTAAAGTTGAGATGGACACAAGCACCTTCCCTCGTGAATTCACTACCAAAATGTCAAATTTTAGTTTGACTTTGGTCATAAGACACGGAATCCTTTTGTATACTATACACTTAGTCATTGGAAACATTTAAGTGAAAAAAGGAAGGGAAACTTAAACAATTCTGCACGGATGTCGTGCTTTTTTAATAAAATAATTAGCTGGGAAGCTTCATCACCATGGACCTGACCTTCCATTTCCATACTTGCTAGGCTTGAGCTACCAACGGCACTTGTGGCAATGTCGTTGCCGGCATGCTTTCTTGCAGTGCAACCTTCCATTTAGACTGGTTTGAGTCAAATACTTTAACTTTAGACAAAGTACTTCCCGAGAGAAGAGGTTTTATCATTGGCCAAATGTAGCCGAAAACCCAAGGAGCTATGAAAAAATTAAACAATAGTGCATAAGTAATATATAGATATTTTGGTACCAATATAGTCAATAGTACGTGCTGATAATTGAACCTAGCAATAATGTTTCTATCGCTTGGACACCTTCTGAATTAATCAACAATATATTATAATAAAAGTGACAAGGTTCAGTTACCGTTGATGACGAAGGCTTCTCGAAGCCTCTCAGGGTAATTAGCTTCAAAGGCACGGAACACTTGTAACGTCACCTGAATGGCTGTAAAAAGTTAAAGTTTTGTCAATATACAGTATCGAATGAAGGTTAAGCTATACAAATGAAGTATATCCAGTATGAGCTCATGAAATTAGCATAAGCGTAGCAATTTAGTAAAACAAAATCTCTTGTCAAGTATAAATCAGCATTTTGCATACTTTCATAGTGAGCCACTTTCCAATAGGTCATTCCTTCAAGGCAAATGATGATTGTAAATTGTTCATGTTTAGTCTTTTGGATATTTGCCATGATGTTCTCCAGGACCACATTGATGTTCCGATACATGTCCTCTTTCCAACCATCCTCAATGAACTTCCTTACGTTCCATTGACCCACTGGGAGATAAGCGACTGTGAGTAATGGAAACCATAATCAGTTTGAGTTAACACAATATATCCCATTACAGAGTGAAAATGAAGAACAAGAACACAGACTACTATAAAAACAAATGACGTTATCTTGTCGCGTCATAGGGGAAAATATATAAGCTTACTAGTTCAATAAAAACGACCAATTTATTAAACAAGGAAGGTTTGCGAGTTCAATTAATGAGTTAATGAGGGATGAAAAATAACATTTTGTCGATGTAATGTATATGCTGCTAATTTCAGCAACCACAGCATTGAGATTTCCTCGAAATCAGGAAATTCTCAGAATGATGATCTGTTCGTAGAATTAATAAAGCCTGCTTCCTTGTAAAGTCAATCGTCAATGTAATGTAGTATAGTAATGTGATAATGTGACATTGCATCTAGGTTTGTAAAGACCACGTCGATGAGCATTCTAATAAGCTATGAGATTACACTAAAAATTGCTACCATCGTAATTTTTAATTCAATAACATGACAGGAACAGTATGCAAGTAGTGCTTTTGCTTGTAGTAAAGCAATGTACAAGAAACGAAACTACACTACTGATGAATGTGACGAAGGTGACGGAAGGGAACTTAACGTAACGAATCCAATGAAAAATGTGCGGTTACAATAGTCAATAGTATAGTATACGTAGTTGGTACGTAGTAGTAATTGTAATAGTTTGGGCTGAGAATTGTGACATTGAAAGCTTGCATTAAAATTAGTAGTCGTATAAACTATAACCACTTACCCACGCGACCGTCGTGGTCATGTCCACAGAATGAGTAGATAAACTCTTCCTTCACTTGACGAGGAATAATCCATTGTAAAGCATTGTCAACGTCGTTCACTCGTCGCCACTCCACGCTCTTTCATGCAACCAGAAAAAAGTTATTTATTTAATCGCCCGATTGCGTCTGCATTAAAATTTGTTCCAGTGGTTTACTGCAGACTGCACTAACAATAAACATGAATTCATCTTCATCAGTGTGATCATGACGATGACTTGCCAATCAGATACGCCGTGCTTAAGCATTTTTTTGCTAATATTCTCTACAATAACTTTAAATGACATCACTATGCGTACAAATGATTACAGATTCTTATATGACAAATTGACCATCAATTTCCCATTGTTTATCACATGGCTTCATTGCTGAAAGACCTTGATGTCATTTTAAACTAAATGCATCTTATTGAGTGTCACAACTCACAAGCCACAGCACAAATATAAAATAAAGTCCTCATTTAATGATAAGGTACAAAAAACTGACCTACTTGATAATTACCATAAGGTCTAAGGTTTTAAAGTCACATCTGCACATGACATCCATTGCAAATCAATTACATATAAATTCATTGTATGCTAACAAAACGCACGTGGTTTATCTTATGAACTACTAAGGTTAAAAGCTTTTAAAGGGTCAACGTTTTCGAGAACGAGAACACAGAAGTCACACGCCATTTCCACTTGCTATATTGCTATCAAAAGCTTAGGACAATGATTCAGATTAGCCTGAAAGAATAAGATCACATAAAGTGCAACTTCTAGTTAGTGACATTAAGAAGTTCACGAATTTCCCAGAAACTTCTTGTTGTGAAATTATCCTTTGATATGAAAGTAATTAGTATAAACCCTATGTAGCTAAAGTCTAAAAAGTCTAAAGGAGATTTTGCATCTTTACTCATTCTCTGTGAAAACCTTGTCAAACGAGTTCAAAGATGTGTGGAAGAGTACAATAAACATTTGACGTTATTTAGTCATTTCAGCTTACCTTTCTCAGCATTTCCTCCGCCTTGCGTAAATCATGATTTCTTGCTAAAAG
>JABASF010002909.1:0-12386 GCA_019776145.1 Harlomillsia oculata
CACACAAGAATTAGACATTTACAATTTAACACAAGCGGCGTCTGTAAAGACTTGGAAAGCCAAAAGGTAAAGTCAAAAGCTTTAAAACACTTGAACCTTGTTATGAGCAAGTTAGTCTTACCCCTCACTAAGCTCGGCATCTTTTAACTTGGAGAAACTAGATGAGAAGAAGGAAACCGCAACCATGCAGTTCAACCAGTGTTTGAGTTTGGAGGAAGCCCTAGCCTCAATAACGTACGAACATGGACATAAACAATAGCCCGAGTTGGTAGTAAGACAGAAAGAAAAAAAGTTTAGGTCGACACGGCAGCTGCCGTAGAGTCAAAAGCCGGCTTTAGGAAAACGAAGTCAAGTTGGATGTTAGATAGTTGATGTGATGGTGGTAGTACACCTTGATTGTAATAAAGTGCACAGATGACTTGTGATGAGTTTGAAATATATCTAGAAAGGCTGAAGGGCTTTTGAGTTAGGAGCTCAGTCGTTTTGGTATTACTTTTTACTTAGTCTCGTATCCTGGCAAAAGGTGAGAGTAGGCCAGGGAATGTCCTAATACTTTACATTGCTTCCAAAACTACAAAAGGAAATACTGAAGAAGCTACGGAACAAAGGTTTCACACAGCGATGGAGCACGACCAAATACTCCACTACTGGAGTACAAGGGCAAATGTCTTTTTAGGTAATACCAAAACACATTCTTGACTTGTTTGGATTTCATTAAACGACCTGCTGAGAAGACCAGCAGGACGACAATGCCCGATCTTTACAATAACCAAACAATTCCTTTGCAAAAAAAAATTCGCTTTGCCCATTCTCCAAGTTGTGTGTTTCCTTCACACGCTAGTCCATTACGCGACGTCGTCAACCGCCGTATTTCACGGCCAATTCCAACTTTTATAACGTGTGGCAGCAACGGCTTTATTTCACACTCTTTATGAGAAACGCAGAGAAGACCAGGTGCGAGAAATTTTGGGGTTGAATTCGGCAGTTTAATGTCCTGGTCGTTATTAGTCCATGCAGTTCATCCACTTTAGGTCCTCTTCTCAGACACCTTACGTGATGAGCACGCGTGCAAAACCCGAAATTCCTCTTACATGCACACAAAACCGAGGAGCCAGTCAGCGTCATAATGCACATCTCTTATTTGCGCTGGTCTTGTCCTGAAAAGCTTTCCTGCAAATGACACATTGGCATAAGAAATGCGCATGTTTTTTTCGTTTCTTCATCATCTCGAGCAAAACTTTTTGTGCATTTCAAGGCGTGGAGGAGGAAAAAATGCACGCTTTTCAATTATCGTCAGGGACATAACAACATGCACACTGCATCTCAGGTGTGATTTATAATTAAGGTCTGTTTCACCTCCGCTTCCATAAACTTTACAGAGAAAGTCGCCGTCGTAGCATAAAACAACAGCAACAACGTAAAGTTAACAACTGCTCTGACGTGCTCAATTCGAGATCGTGTAAACGAAAAAATGCTTTGGCGTGTCTGTGCCATGAAACTCCTTTGCGGCTCAGCAATTGAAATAATCAAATTAAAAAATATACTGCACACATAAGCTGTTAAGCACAATAATTAAGGTACTCATAGGTGGGAAAGATCTTGTGTTGTGTTCATCGTTTCTTGCGATGCTTAGAACCGGCATTCGCAATTCCAAATTGGAAAAAACGTCCCAGAAACAACGACGACAACGTTTTCTACCATACTTCAGAATAATGAGTTTCGCTTGAGATTTGGAAAAGATCAGAGGACGACGATCTTTCGCAGTCTCTTACCAAAATTTTGAATTGCCATACATGGCATTTCATAAAATTCAAATTAGCACAGCCGACAAAGTCTCGTCACACATTTTCACTTGAAATGTGTGACTTTTCAAGCATAATATTTTTTCCTGTTTTTCATGGTCGTAAATCACTCCAGCGCGTTGCAGTGAAGAATGCAGTATCGGTGAAAAAACAAAAACAGTTCCGTACTAAATGAAACCTTAATTATCTCCCTAAAGAAAACATAGAAAACTACAAACAGCTCGTAAAGCGTTAACAAGCAGAACGGCATTGTTATCCTTTTGCTTATTGGGTTTGTGAGCTTAATTTTAAAAGGGCTCTGCCTGGGTTTTCCAAGTCTGCCAAAGTCATCAGGAAATAGAAGCAACCGTCCAGGAAAGTTGTCATCGTAAAATGGCCAAAATGTGGCAGCCGCTCTCCACGAAATGAAGGAATCTGTATTATTATAGCTCTTCTCGTCTCGGGTTATTTGTCTAGTCGACGACGCACACCACATCAGACGTCGAATTTCGACTTGCAGAGTTTCTTTGACAAGGCAGCACGCTACCTTCTTTTTGGACACACCACAGCGACGATGACAAAGGATGTCTTTCACTACAACAAACCAGGCAACAAATCAACAGTCCAAAAGCTAAAACATAATACTCGAGTGCTGTAGGATGTATTGACTTAAAGTTTGACACAAGGTTTGTATTTTAGTATATATACACACACTCGGCCACAGGAAATTCACCGTGAATTTTCTATTGAAGCAAAGAAACTCCGTTTTTCTTAACGTCATTTTAAACCATATTTATATCCCTTTAGGATCTTGTTGTTTATTACCTGCGTAGTATGTACAGACACGAATGCATTTCTCATATAGTACGTAACGTAACATCCCTGCAACACAACACCGTTCGTCCACGCATTGCATTGCATTCCCAAAGTTTTTTGAGATATCGAGTTTGCACATACACACACAAACAACCATTGCAAAGTGGGATTCTGTGTGCCATGTCAAGTCCAAACGTCAGTAATTCAAGTATTTCTTTACCTTGTATCATGTGAAGCGAGAAAGGATAGACAACTGCATCCTCAGCTCGACCAACAGTGAATTCCTCTCGTTCACCGGTTCACGTTGCAAATTCTCATGAAACGGACACAATACATTTTGCCCTTCTTCAATTTAACTCGATACCTCTCGATGATGCCAGCAAAAGAAAAAGGAATTGTAGCGAGTAAGAGGTCCGTTAATTTTCCGTCGTTTGACACCGAGCGATAATTACGATTAAGTCTTATCAAACAAAAGGATCGCGTAATCCTTTCTGAACCGTATGGCACTGTGAGTGCTGCACACTTAAGTAAATTCGCAACTGACCACTTTTAGAATGGGATCGGACATGTTCGCAATGTTACCATTTTGCAATCAACGTGAGGAATCTCAAGTTTCCTAGCGCCTAACCATAAGTTCTTCATTATTTCCCCTTATGCACTTGTGTTAAAAAGTTAGTCTTGTCTCTCTCTTCAAACTCATTTTTTATGCGACTGAACTCCTTCTCCACCAGACAGTACACAATTGAAATATCATAAAAACAATCGTTTTCAAACTTAAACTAGCTTTTGTTCCTTGCGCCAACATTTCAATTGAAGCTACAGAAAAAAGGGTGGAAATTATCATGCAAATTCCGTTCAAAACAACGGCACACTGCTGTGAGGCATGACACCGACATTTACAAAAACAACTTTATTACCAAACGAGCACATCTAAATCTGATAACATTATGAACATTACAATTTACTTGAGTACTTGCTACATCGGGTCAAACTATTAAAAACACGTGCACGAGCAAAATGCTTTATTAGTATTATTTGGTACTCAAAATACAGTAGTTTTATAGTTTAATTGTTCATGGATTTAATTGTTTACATGAAATGGGAACAAAAAGAGATTCTGACAAAAAGTATTATGTTAGTACGTGCTACACGGAAACCTGCAGCAAAATACAAAAAGTATTTTGCAAACTACCAATTTTGGAAATAATTGTTAGGTCCATGTCTGGTGAATGTGAAACAACCCCGGATTAAAATGTGACAATTAGGAATTGACAAGCACGCAAAATCACAGTTTGGTGGAGGTTTGATAGACCAATGCGCAATTGCGATAATAATATGCCATAAATCAACCACAGAATTGGACGATCTTGAAGGAAAAGTTTCGATTCGCCTGTATACATTCTTTCGCCTTGATTCGGAATCCATCATGCCATTTTTTGAAGAAATAAACTTTCATTAGGCAGGGAAAATTATGAGCTTAATGCGGATGTAAAAACTGACCATTAATCTCAGTCAAGTCGCCTATCCGAGTACGAACACAAGCAAAAGTCCCTTGATTACAATTTTAGCAGCGGAACTCTCCTTGTACGTTGAAGTCCATTACCGATTACCGTTTGAGAGAGAAGCAAGTGGTGAAGTGAAATGACTCGAGTCAAACCGATGACCTCGTACCTCGTACAAACAACCGAAGGTAACGTGATATCAAAGTGCGATACAATACCAAGATCAAGATGCAACGATGCTCAAAAGAACTCTTGTGTCGTTTCTCGTCTTGCCTCGTAGTAGCAAAGGGTCATTATGGCAATAAAAAGAAACAAAGTGTACACACTTGAATAACACGTAAGTAATGACCAAGTACTTTTGTGTCATTGTGCACCAGTTGATTGCGGATTGTGAACAAGCAAAAGAAGCTGGATTAAATAGGAAATCGCCTGAGAAATGAAAAATGTACTAATACAAAAACGTTGAATGTGGAAGTGCAAAGAAAAACATGGAACATGAAACGAGCAAAAGTAAACTTCCCGTCTTAACCTATCTTCATGCACTGACCATTGTTCCGCGAACGTGTACGAGCAAATGAGCACGCATCAAAACAGAATAGAAGAACAACATTCTAGCTTTTTTACATTGCGCTTATAGTTGCAAACTGCAAAGTCACTTCGGCACAGAGCAATGACAAGGTGGCTAAATAGTATCAAAACCCACGATCAGACAGGTTACAACGAGCAATCATCCGCAAAAGTTGAACTCGACCACGGCCCAGCTTCAATTGTTGAATTGTTGAAGTCAAAAACTTGAAAATCAACGTGCACGTACAAACCTGAATGCCACCTAATCACAATCACAACATATTAAGAGTTGGTAACTTCCATTCTTATGCATAATGGAACGCACCAACGCAATCGCGCAACAAACGTACGTACATTTGCTGATTTTTAATGGACCTGCAGTTATTTAAACAACTTATGCATTCCTACGTAATAGTAAGTCGCGAATTTTTTACCCTTCAATTTACATAATAGTTGGCACCAACACGTTTCAAAATGTGTTCTTCATTTTCCTAATAATTATTCTTATAGGAAACGGCAGGAGGAGAGGCAAGCTTTCAACTTCAACTTGGCCTGTACATTTTATGTTTATATGTGGTCATGTGTGTGAGAGAAATGGACTCGTTGACATGAGAGAGTCTCAAAGTCGATACTTGGATGGAACTTGTTTAAGCTGAAAGGACAACGACGATGTATTTTCATGGGTGGGTAAACCACTAAGTTGGCACTGTTCTTTAATTTGAAACGGTGGTGTCAAAAAATCCCTTATGCCGGTAAGTCGGTAAGTAAAGTATACTAAAGTTTGAAAATTATATTTTGTGCTGAAGGATGTCTTGAGCATCCATAATATTCATAGATTTCTTTTCCTTCACGCTCAAGGTTACTTCCGTACAGAAACGGAGTAGCCATTAACCACACAACCGCACACTACACTTTTGCTCTACCAATCCGGTGTGTAAAATGCAAAAAAAAAGCTTCATGAAAACACAAACGCATCCCGTAGTACACAGACTTACAGACACCTTTTTTCGTTTTTCGCATGTATCCACTTTACAATATAATTTTGTTACTCTGAGTCTATTTTTGTCACGGGAGTGTTGTATTTTGCGTTGAGTTCTATTTCGAAGGAAAATTCAAGACAGGGACACCGATTGAGAAAAATTTAAGCGATTTTTTTCGCCCGTGTTTTTTATTTGCAAACTTCTCTGCAAATGATTTCAAGTCACTGGTTTGTTTCTGGCGAGGAAATTGTTGATTTTAAGTCACTTCTCTCTAAGACATTTTGGCAGAAAATGTTAAATAGCATCGGTCTGTAAAAACAGAGAATTTAGGACTCTGCAGACTTGCTCCTTTTGAGAGCATAGTAAAGCATGTCCCATTTCAATAATATGAGGGCAACTGGAACAAAGAGAAAAGAAGCACACAAGCGGAATTGAATCACCGGAAACAGAATTTACGAGACTGACTTTACGTAAAATGGATCTGCAAATGTTGCAAAGTCAAAGCACTTTTCCGTACAAAACCGCGACATCATCCGTTATTATCATCAGTCAGTTCACTTGTGTGAAACGACAAGGGATGCGTTCAAGAACTGCAAAATCCGTACAAGTGTGTTGCAAAAACCACACAAGACGTGGGTCGTACGTGTAGGAGAGGAAACACGTTCTCAAAGCACATTCTGAAAAGCGAAAACGCAAAGTTTTTTTTTCTAGTGAGAAAAAGACTCCTTTAGTGATGATTGATCACCCAACTCACTCGGATTCGACAGACGAATGTACGAAACAGAAAGAAAAGAGTCACTCCGGTCGGACAGAAAATTTTACTTTTTTCACATGCAAAGAAAGCTCACATGCACTCATCATCATTACCCATCTCCCATCTGCACAGGAATGCTGAAACATCCATACACACTCAAAAAGCAAAAGTGCCTCAAGAAAAACACCACTTTGTTCCCTCAAAAATGGAAAGAACTACTGTTTCTACTCACAGACTTGTAGACTTTATAG
Source organism: Harlomillsia oculata (assembly GCA_019776145.1). Taxonomy (NCBI): domain Eukaryota; kingdom Metazoa; phylum Arthropoda; class Collembola; order Entomobryomorpha; family Oncopoduridae; genus Harlomillsia; species Harlomillsia oculata. Next base: position 6,652 of record JABASF010002909.1, read on the forward strand.
AAACAGACAAGTTGCAGTAGCACACTCAAGTTTTTCAGCAAAAATGCATAACTAACAAAACCTAACTGTTGCCTGTCTGCTTCCCTGCATTTTCTTCCCTTTCCCATTTTTCTGAATAATATTAACATTACGTGTACATCAGGAAACGATATAGCAGTGTCAGACGAGACTTCTTTACCTGAGGGAAAAAGTAGGAAAAAACTAGCACTTCTTTCCTAGTATAACTTTGAGATTTCCATCCGAGAATTCCAAAAACTCAACCCAACTTTCAATCTGCCCAAAGGAATTTCATCCCATTACAACTTTTGCAATAACAATCATTAATTAGCAAAAATCTCTCGTCAAACTTCTTCTAATTGTACAGTTAAAGTAAAAGCTTTGAATGCTACTTTATATCATTATAAGTTTTCAATGATAATCATGCAAAAGCAATGGGCCGGCCTACCGATTAAAACTCGTCATTGAATCACACATGTTGTACAATTGTATCATAATACCATATTATCTCATTCTACGCTGCATTGAATATAAAGATCGGATTTTTGAGTTGCAATTTCCATCTGACCATGCAATCTTGCTAAACTTCATGGAAGGCATAATAGAGATGTTTTGTTTCAAAGAAATGCACTCGCTCTAGAGTTCAATTCCAGGTCACTACAACGTTGGCCAATGGCCAAAGCTGTCTGACGTACGACTCGACTGGTACTCCTCCTGCCATATTGCAGCTACGTTACCCTTTTACACCGGTACTTGTAATGATCGGTTTCGGACAAAGGACGGCACAAGTACGCTCTTTTGATCCCACAAATGATTCTTATCTCAAATTGAGATACTCTTATACCGCACCATTTTATGTACCTTGCACATTTCTCCGAGAAGAATGTACTAAAAGCTTAAAAGCAAAATGCAAGTCGCTACTGACTTGACTGCCCACAAGTCTCAATCGAGAGATTACATGAAGAGATTAAAGTATCAACAATTTCATATTATGTCAGACTGCAAATCATGTAGGGGGTCTCGGGTAAAGGCAACTCTTGGAGAAGAGTTCATGTGCAACGAACTAAGATTCATTTTTGATTCCATGTCCAGGTAATATATGGCTTTGTGCGTGCGATTCAGCTTGATAATAAAATTATCCACATAACCACAATATAACCACCACGAGTCGATATAATGGAAACCAAAGAATAAGAAAGAAGCATATGAAACCTATTTATAGTCGACTTCTTCTTTTTAATATACACCGCTTTGTCTTCTTCTTTTCTCTAAAGATAAATCTAATCTTCATCTCGTAGAAGCTGATAGTTTTTCTATTTTTTCACCAACAACAGTTTTTTGTGAACTACGGCTAAACAAACGGCTCTAAAGATATGACTGCAGATTAAAAGTCGTAGTCGTTAATTGCTACAGCTAATTCAAACTTTTGATAAGGAAGAAGGTATTGCTTTGAAAGATGATGGATTAATTGCGTGCTTTACTTCCCAATTCAACGTTTTGTAGCTTGAACATTACTTTTAAAGCCAACAAACTTATAAATAATTATTCGATTTTTTGTTACAGTCCGAAAAGCTGCTAGTCGTGACCAACTATAAATGAGAATACAAAAGTCGAGTGAATGTACTTATGTCGTACATTTCCACGTTATTCATGATGAAGTGCAGCATAAATTGAAACTTGTTAGGAACCGCAAGAAAAAAAAGGTTAAGGTTAAATGAACGTGAAAGCAATGCAAATCTCGTGTTTGATACCATCAACATTTTGACTTGCATTACATGCTAAACATTTTTAGATGGAATGCAGAAAACAAAAGTCAAGGAAGACTTTTTAAGAGAATTCAACAACGTTAAGAATCCATTTTATAATGCTAATATACACAGTTCCGAATTTTGTTGACTTCTTCACGTGCACGAAAAACACTAGCCCACAATTCATTACTATGACCAAACGTTGACATGCGAATGCAGTCAGTTGCAACGGCAAAGGTCACAGTCACAGCTATTCCTTTTTCTTAGGTGTACATCAAACTACAAAAATGTCTAACTCAAAGCAAAAAGAATTATGAACGCCAGCTTCCGCTCTTTCATTAAGAAAACGCAAATACAAGTGTATACAAGTTTATGAGAGGAGGAATGGGTGAATAAAGCAATCTTTTAATGCACAATAGCTTTTTGTGTCTTGACCTTTGTTTCCATACAGAACAAGAACCTGCGGTACTCTCTGAGTGAATGTACCATTACTTTGTACAACAATAAAGGTGAGAGCCTCTCTTGTCATTATGAAAACCTTCCTCAACACGAAAAGGTGCAATATTCAACTTCTTTCCAACGTGCAATTAATTCATGTGTTCAAAGTTGCAATGTGACTAAGTTGAACACGTTACGTTGTTACAGACATAGAATTCACAGGTTACAATTGAGTTCACCTGTAGAAATATACTGATTTTGTAGATATATACACAGACACACGTGGAGTTCCAATACAATCCAAACACAAGGAGCAAACAAAGGACGACCGTGACTTTACATAGCACAACACTTTTGAGTCCATCGCTTATCACAGCAATGAAATGGCGATTAGGGTTATTGTCAAAGTTTGTACTTGCTCACAAGTCCAAATCCACATTGTTACGTGCGAGAAAATAGAGACTGACTTAAATGTGTTACTAGCACTTTATTCAGCCTCGATTACAATTTCTTCCATCGCATCGCATTGCTCCTACAGTCTTGAGAATTTTATTTTTCATTCTTTACGGGAAATAAACAATGACATTCTTATAAAGTGATCCACATTTTTTACAAGCTTGAATGCGAGGTAATATAGTAAAATTTGACAGTTTATTGCGAATTGCGTGCGGTACATGTAAAATGCAATATAGTGAGTCTGATGTGTTCGACATTGCAATTTGAAACGCAGTTTTTACGGATCTCTTCTGTAAATTGATAGTGGCTTTATGGTAAACAACACATTTATCATTTTTTCTCAAAAACTTTCCTTCGGAAATAAGTAAATTTAGTCAAATATGCTTCCATAAAAGGACTGCTCAGTGATTTTGTGCATATAATCATGCGCTTATAATCAACATCAAGGACCAAGGAATATTTCTGAAAACCCGAAACGAATTTGACGAATAACGTTCTACAATAGGATGAATGATGATCACATTACCTTCAATGTTTACAGGATTTACTCGATTGCACAGTTCCAGTAATGCATGATTTGATGTATGGAAATCATAAAAAGCTCTACCATGTGCCATAAGCCATAAAAGCTATATGAGCCTTCCATTAAACCTGGATAATCATGCATTATATCATTATTATGCATCATTGCATAAGTCATATGTTCACACGGTGGTCATGTCATATAGTAAAACTCGAGTTCGTTGAGCTGTCTCGTCTTCCCGTTCCCGTAACGAAGTCTCGCACGAACGACTGATATTTGACAATGTGTTGGAAAATTTTCCGTGTTCTCAAGTAAAATACATGCAGTTTAACGGCGACTACATCACATTTATAAAGGGGAAATCTGCACAGACTGATAACGAACAAGGAAAAGAGCTCACCCATAAAGCCACATCTTATGTACGCAAGCAGATAGTTGACGAGTTGTTTGCACACTTTTAGCATGTCCCTGCTTTTATGAAAGAGGAGACAAATTCATACGGTAAAAGTAAAGTAAGTATAAAAAGGATAATATGAAAACTTATATGAAATGGGCAAGTCTCAACTTCAACATCGAGGTCCAAATCGAATCTTATCACTTATCGCACGGTTTTTTGACTTCATGGCTGTCCAAAAAGTCGTCGACGTCGTCAACTGAGTTTCAGTTCACAGAGTTTCCAAGCCATGTGATGAAAATGTCCCTGAGCTATGAAACTCAATCATGGATTTCTGGACACAAGGCACTCAAAATGTAAAATGCAAGAGGTTGCTTCAATAATGTCTATCAATCATACGAGGGATTCAGATGACACATAGGGAATGTATGAAACACATCCAACCAGCAACAGCAACTCAAAAAACGTATCTTTCACAAAGACGAATAAATCCCTACACTTCACTGTCGAGGAGATAACCAAACTGAACCCACGTAACAAATCTCGGATCGACATCTAAAACCAATTCCTGATCCATTATTCATTCATTCTCCACCCTTTCCTGTATATTGAGCAAGGCTTCTGTCTATCTGTCTCGCACAAACAACACAACAGTTACGCTCTTCAATAATTTAGCACTAATAAAAAAAACAAGTGCACATATGAGCTTTTTCTTTTCTTTGGTTTTGCTTCTTTTTCCGCCCAGTAGATTCGTCATTGTGTCAATGCATGGTGAAGTGAGCAATAAATCCTTACATTATTTTACACTTTGAGCTTATTTTTTCTCTGGGAAAACAGTCACAGTTTCAATCAATGAACAAGAAAATCGTATTGTCTCTCCTAAGAATGTCTCCATAAAAGATGATCGTAGGAGGATGGATAGATGGGTTTATACAGTTAAAGATTTCTACCGGGAATACTTTAATACTTTATCTGTTCTTATAAAGGATACATTCACATTAAACTCAAAAAAGGACACGAAGTCAGATTTTGACTGAAGAGCTGGAAATGGGAAGTCGATGTGCGGCGAAGGCGTCTTCTCTCAAAGATTACAAGAACCCGATCGTATCGGAGTTTTACTGTCACTCAGTGAATACAACACCATTTTGCAAAGTCAAACTCAATGAGATATGACGATTCAAATGGCATAATATAATCTTGTCATCTCTCAATTTTTCTTTGATTTCACCGTCAAATGCATTCTCATCAACTTGTCTCTGTTCCCAGTTTCCGAGTCGTAGATCCCGTCATCAACAATTCCATTCCATTTCATATTCGTGTAAAACTCACCGATTGCGATTACACTTGCACTCGTGAAATGAACCAAAAGAGTTCATCGCAATCTCCGACTTGGATTTTTGTTTCTTTAAAAAATTCTCACGCTCACGAAGATTACATTCAATAGTTTTTATATCGCTCTTCTCCTATTACTACGATAACTGATAATGTAAAAATCTTGTGATTAAGGCACATGTATCTTCTTCGTAACCGTTCTTCTTCTTTTCATTTCCGTATTTCTGATGGAATCATCATATTACAACAGAAGTGAACAGAGACACATCGCAATACTTTCAAATTCAGAGTCCTCAGAGTCCTCCATAACCTGTCATCATTGCATTCTGAATTCGATTACCTATCAGATTTGTTATCGTCAAACATTTGTCGTAAAAGTAACCGCAGGCAAGCCATCAAGCATTCATTAGCAATAAAACTCTATCGTCAGTCGTAAAGTTTGCCATATAATCTGTTCAGTGACCCCGCAAGTTGTTTCCGATGTGTCTACACCGAACGGAGATTCACACATTACACAATTACTGTCATGTTTCAAAAAATGCATTACATAATAACAAAATGCACTGAAAAAACATGTTACTCGACCTATGACTGAGACCACTATATTAAAATCTCTTCTAGTTTTCCTTACACTAATTCAATGTAAAGATTGAAAAAAATAATTAAATATAACAAAAAGATGAAGTTTCCTTCAATTTTGACGTGATAACAAAAGATTGTGTCCAAATAAACACGAGATTACAACTTTTGTAATGCCAGTATAGTGTAAACGATATCCTTTGAAATAAGATCCACTGAAATGAAGTTAAAAACAAGTCTTATAGTTTTATCTCGAGTGATGGATGAC
>JABASF010002910.1:0-12383 GCA_019776145.1 Harlomillsia oculata
ACTGCTGACCGACCTGCAAAAACACTTTGATTCTGTCTAGAGGAGCTGTGGCAGTCCTGGAAACAGCCCCCGCGATCCCACCGGCCACCAAGTGCCTCCACCACATTCCGGACTGGAATTTCTGCGGCGTGAAATCGTCCGGAACTGTCGTGTCCTCACCCAACTGCCCAACCCGGCATAATAAAGACAACAACAAGAACCGACCTTGGCGATATCCTCCTCATCCTGTTGATCTTGTGTATCTTCGGCCCGCCGGAGTCCGAGTTGTCCGAGTCGTCCCGCCAGTCGCACGTCCAAGTGCCCACCACCACCAGCACCACCGCCACTACTGCGATCGTTGAATTCCTGGAGAGCGACCCTGAGGTCCTTGAGGTTGATCCGCCCGTCTCCACGGATGTCCAGCTTCTCAAACAGTCTCTTCAAACGTGTCTACCCGAAGAAGACGACTCAGACTCACTCTTCCTCCCCACAATATTAACCACAGGATCCTGAACACTCAGAAGCGCCCGCTCCCACGACCCACGCCAAGCGTCCCACGTGTCCCAGTCGAAACTTGCGAAACGCCATTTTGGAAAAGTAATCTTGGCTTTTGGCGTCCTTCCATGCAGTTGCAGTCGCAGTCAGTCAGTCGCAGTCCAAGTTCAGTTCAAGACGAGACGAGCTAGGAAAACCCTTTACTCTCTACTTGACTTCTTCGCCCTTGTGTCTCGTGGTGTTCCTACTATTTTAATTTTAAAGTTATTTTAAAAATTAATTAAAATAGTAGTTGGTTGTTCCAATTCTGTTTGACTCACAAAAGGGTCAGGTCCATTTCGTTTTTCGGTGGTGGCAGTACCGGAGGAGGCCTGGATCATGGAGGAAGGAAAATGGGAAGCCGAGGACCAAAAGATGGAAAACCTGCGACAGGAGATGGAAGACATCAATGATAAGAAGTGGTACACGACAATCGGAACTTGGGTCTGTATACTTTTAAAAACACTTCTCTATGGTGGAAGGTGAGTGAATTTTTGACCCTTTTCCTTTTCGTGATTTTATGATTGCATTTTTAAAGATGGAAAAGATTTAACTTGATTTAATTTTTTACTTGCAATCCACAGCTTTGTCATGTACTTCCATGGAACCAAAATGTCGGCTGAAAACCACGTGATTTTTTTCGTCACTATGATCCTTATGGCTTTGGAATGGTTGGGCGTGTCAATCGTGTTTGTAATAAAACGATTCCGTCGGAGCATCGGAGTGAAGTTCGGCCAGACAGCTTTTGCAGCCTTGAGTTTACTTTTCTCTTTGTGGGGTTCCTTTTCACAAATGGGTAACAAGCATTCAATTAGTTAAATTCCAGTTCATTTTGCGTAGGTTTGCATTATAATTGTTTTCATTTTTTTCAGAGTTTCGTCCCGCTGTCGTTTGCGCTGTGATACAATTTGTTGGTTTTGTTTCGCAGATAATGTTCATTTTTGCAGCCATTGTCTTGATGCAAAAAGCTCAAGACATGCGAAAAATGTATCCAAACATGGATTACCAGAACGATTCACATTCACCTCTCAATATGGACCCAAATCACGTGAACGAACCTCTGCCAGGTACGTACCTCTCCTGGTGTTCAATTTCCAGTTTATAATCACTATTTTGATATAGGGACAAACAACTAAAACCTATACATTTTGCATATTTACGTACATTTTGTCTCGTTCATGTCAAATAACGTATAACTCGACTGTCTGTTGCAGGAGCCGGTGAGGTAGGGAGCGACGACAAGACGAGGCGCAAGTCACCTGCTAAGGTATCTATATTTCATCTGAGTGTCGCTTTCATTGATATATGCCTTTGAATTGTGAGCAAACTTCTAAGCGTTGACATTTCGATACGTAGGTTAATTCAAGGACCCAAATCACGTGAACGAACCTCTGCCAGGTACGTACCTCTCCTGGTGTTCAATTTCCAGTTTATAATCACTATTTTAATATATGGACAAACAACTAAAACCTATACATTTTGCATATTTACGTACATTTTGTCTCGTTCATGTCAAATAATAACGTAGAACTCGACTGTCTGTTACAGGAGCCGGTGAGGTAGGGAGCGACGACAAGAAGAGGCGCAAGTCACCTGCTAAGGTATGTATATTTCATCTGAGTGTCGCTTTCATTGATATATGCCTTTGAATTGTGAGCAAACTTGTAAGCGTTGACATTTCGATACGTAGGTTAATTCAACGTCGAACCCGCCACCACCGCCGTCCATTACTCCAGCGTCGAATGTCCCACTCAGCAACGGAACAATGCCGGGTTCAATGTCCATGACTCAAGCCCATTCTGGAACTGCTCCCATGAACAAAAATATGCCTTTGAATTGTGAGCAAACTTCTAAGCGTTGACATTTCGATACGTAGGTTAATTCAACGTCGAACCCGCCACCGCCGTCCATTACTCCAACCTCGAATGTCCCACTCAGCAACGGAACAATGCCGGGTTCAATGTCCATGACTCAAGCCCATTCTGGAACTGCTCCCATGAACAAACCCCAACACCATCATCAGCTAGGGATGGAGAATTCATTTCATCAAAATCAAGGTTAGTTTGTTTGTGACGTCAAAAAGCAATTAACGGCGCACCACATTGACAAACAGCATTTTTTCAGTCTACCACCATAAAATGCTCTCCGAGTTCATTAGTTCACGTGGATTCACGTTACTTTATCAGGGGGCCATAATGCAGCGATGATGAAACACGCAAACATGGGTAACAAGCCGGTTCAAATTCCAGGTGTTAACTTGAGCCCGGGCATGTCTATGTTTGCGACAAAACCGCCACAGCCGCAACCACAGCCACATCCGAAGCCTCCTGTTCGCGAAATGCCGAATTCTGTTGCAATGTATCCAAACATGGCGTACCAGAACGATTCACCTCTTAATATGGACCCAAATCACATGAACAAACCTCTGCCAGGTATGTACATTTCGACCAGATCACGATCTCATGCCAATGTGATGTCGTTCAACTGAAAGTCACTCAAACATTCGTTTGTTGTAAGGAATGGGGAGTTCCATGGAAGTTGTGCCAATGGGGATGCCGAATGACCCTAACGATCAGATGGTAAATATAAAAACGATTATTTCGGTGGTATGTACTCATTTATGGTGGTGTAACACATTTGTATGGCTTTACTACAAATTAGGGTATTAAGAACTCTACCTCGTGGTCCTCTCTTGCTCACGGCGGAGGTGCTGGCGGACCGCAAAACCGACCAAAGGATTTTGGTATGGACACTTTCCAGCAGTTCAAGAAACAAGCTAAGGAAAAGGCAGATCGACAACGTGTTTGGATGGAACAGCAACGTCGTAAGAACGAGCAAGATGAACGAGAGCGGAAGAGGAAAGAGGAGGAAGATGCTTTAGAAAAAGCGAGGAAGAGTATGAAAGCCGAATTATCCTCATCTATGAAACCGTAAGTGAATTCAATTAGTCCATTCATGTATCATTTAATTGCTTCTCATGAGGGTTGAAAAGATCCCACACAGCGCTTTGTGTACCGTTTGTTTTGTTTGTGATTGTTATAGTTCTGAAACTTTCAGTGCTGCTTCATCGAATGGTCCTTCTGACGAGAAATCTGAGCGCGAGAGACTGAGACAGCGGGAGCAGGAACGTCGTCGGAGAGAAGCAGTGAGTATTCATAATAATTTCAGTCTTTGTGGTCACTTCCATTAGTTAAATTCATTCATTGACTTGATTGCTGACCTTGTTCGTTTTCCGTAGATGGCTGGGCAGATAGACATGAATCTTCAATCAGAACTATTGGCAGCATTTGAAGAAAATGTACTGTAGCATTTAATAATGTCGAGTATCCATTTATCGTTAGGTTATTTATATATGGTACTTAACCGTCGTTCATCCTTAAATTACACAAAAGTTGCGTCGCACGTGAGGAAGGTTGATTTATATGATGTTGAAGGGTAAACTTTAACGGTCGCCTCAAATAAAAACATATTATAAAAATGGTGAACTACTAAATAATAACGTAATATATAAGTACTGACATTTGTCAGAAGGAATGCGATTTGCCGTTCTGATGGACTAATTTAAATCAACTGCAAATCGACATTGTTGGAAGACATGAGAACATTTAGCGTAGAGGAAAAGGGAGGAGGATGAGACGACCACGCAAAAATAACGTGGTTCAAAATGATATTCATTGAAGCACTGTTTATTTCATTTTACAGTTTCTGTCGCAATTTTACTAATAGTGATACTCTCTCTACTTTAAAAAGTACTTGAAATGAGAATTCATCGGCGTTGTCCCACGTCGTTGAGTTTCTTGTAGTGCATCGTATTCGTACTATGCAGCAAAATATAATTCGTTAATATTAGGAGAAACGATGATTGCTTTTTTTGTAAGTGTATACTCTGCTACTTCACTTTGTAATAGTAGATTGTTTTTCCTATTAAGTAATTAGTAATTATATTAAGCGTATAATTAATTATAATAATCATTTGATACATTGAGTGTATATTTTGTAAAGGACCACATTTATTACCAGCTTAATTGTTATTGCAATGATTTACCCGCAATATTTGTAACTGTAATTTGTACATTTGTAAGAGATGATGATGATGCAGAGGAAAAAACAATGAAGAGAAACACAAAGGCATATAAAACCTCAAATAAAACATATAATTATTATTAATATTAACGTAAAGTAACGTCAAACGTTATCATTACGGCAGATTTTGGCCAACAATAATGACCTCAAACTGCTTTTACTTTTAGGACAAAGGCGCTCTCCTTATATACAGTGAAAAATTATTATAACCCCATTTAAACAAAACTCAATAATAATTAATTAATATATTATGATGATTCTTAACTGAAATGACGAGAAAAAAAATCAATTTTCCTTTTTATTTTGGTAGTTTTGCGCTTTTTTTTGTGACTTGGCTTGTGGATGAATTAGGAGTAGTGGTCGCAGTCAAGCCGATTAGCCAGAAGACCCTTTTAATTATTATTTTTCTGTGTCTTAATAAAATGACTTTGCAAGTAACGTTTTGCACAAAAAAATGTAGTTGGTTGACCAATAAGAAACATTAGTTGAATTTGAATACAATTACTCTGCTACAGCGTTGTACGTTGTACCAACTAATGCTTTTTTCCTATATACTACTAACTACTATAATAATTACAATTAACTAATTAAATTACTTAAACACATAAGCAAACCATGATTCGATTTATAGCTTGGCTGTCTAGCAGCAAAAGCGGGTTTAATTGCTAGCTTGTTAGTGCAGTTATTACAACTTTTAAAGGAAATCCCTCTCTTTTTTGTAATGAAATCATGGAAAACGCAATTTTTTGGGTACTTTGTAAGTGCTTGTAGTTAGTTTAAACGGTACTGTATGATTGGTATAAAATATCGTGTAAAATCCTGGAATTTTATCGGTCAGCACTTTTTGTACGTGAAATCAAAGAGATAATGAGATGAACGAAGATTTAAGACAATTTATTCATTTTTTTCGGAATTAAAATGAAAAAAAAAGAAAACAAATATCAAAACTTTTTTTAAAAGAAAAACTGAAAATCAATTAAAAAAGTACGACTTTCAACTTTTAAACTCTTAACAAAAGTTTACAAGTTGGCGTTACGTTAAAAGAATACCTTTTTGTAATGCTGAGTTTTTTGTCCATGAATTTATTTACACATGCAAAAAAAAACAATTTAAATGAAAAGGAGTGACGAAAGTGAGTTTATGTGTTTATCATTAGGAATTTTAGACACAATCGCTATTTGTATGCACATGAAAGGTAAAAAATACAACTTTTTTGAGTGTACTAAATAGCAAGTAAAAAAAATTTCATTTAAAAAAAAACAAGTTGGTGAACGTTTAAAAGAAAGTGAAATTAAAATGGCAGTGATGATTGATGAAATCATGTGAAATCAAAAGATAAACATTTGTCTTTGTTCTCGTGGATTTATTTCATTTTCATTCCATTTTTTACAAAGTATTTTTCTCATTCGCATGCAAAAGTCTTCACTTTTGGCTTGGCTAATGTAAACAAAGGAAAAAACCCAGAAACAGGAAAGGAACGCATCAAAAAGTTATTCCAGCATGAAAGTGCGAGCTAAGCATTTCCATGCAAAAAAATGCCCTGCCTGGCTTTTCGCGTAAAGAAACCCATAGGGAAATCTCCAACTTGAGGAATGTGACCTCCAAACGTCCAGAACCCGATTAATGACCTCTCCAGGTTAAATACATGGAAAATGCTTATTTGAGGTCTCATCGGGTTCATCCTTTTCGTCTCCACACATTATTTATTGATCGAACACTCACATCATATCATGAACATAGAACATGTCAGTACATGAAACCCAGTTGAATGTCAGCAAAAACCTTGAACACATTACCCTTTAGGCATCACCCGAAAAACGTAGACGCACAGTCCGACGCCCACCCAACACCGAAAACCGGGAAATCCCGTGTCCGGGCGTCGTCCGTCTTCTGTCTTTCCTCATACATGAAATGCATACGCCAAAAAAAGCATACAAAAGCAGCAACAACGCCGTCCCAATCATATCCTCAGCAAGCAAAAGCAAAATGCGTGTCCTATACTCCGAATGTCCGATATAGTCCGAATCCGAAAATCCTATAATCAACGCAATGGGAAAAGAAAAAACGGGTAAGGGGCGCCGGCTAGAACCGAAATGAACAAGCTCTTATAAAGACCGTTGGTTCATTTCATGACAAGTTTGTACAAGTTTATACGGTTTGATACCGTTTGATTTCATTTTATGCATTGTGTATGAATTGTATGATTGTATCAATTGTGTGCAATGTACGGTACTTTTGGTACCCTTTTGATCCGACAAGTAGCCCTTTTGAAATTCATTCTGGTGATGATGAATTACATGAATTGACTTCGGCTTGGCATGAGACTGGACTCCCGTTTTGCCTATAGCCGGAATAAATACGGTTTTTGTTTCGTTTTTAGGGGTTTATGGACAAACTTGCCTGGAAATGGAAGAAGGGATGGATTTTTTTTGTCATGGACTGGGTTTTGTGTTGATGTGCGTGCGTAGTGGTGAGTTTTTGGTGAGGCGCTCACTTTCCAGGACTCGTATGGGTTTCCAAGGGATTAGTGAGCGCTTGAGCGCCTCAGGGAATCAGGGTAGGGCCCGGGTATGCTTCGGAAGCGTCCCTCTCATTTCTGACAGTTCAGTGTGGAAGAAAGAGTGGCAAAGTGCGGCTTGGGAGCAGAAAACAAGTAGTCAGTAGTCTTTTGGTGTTGGTGGTTGACTGGTGACTCGGCCTGAGTAGACACACAATTTACATTTTTTAAAAAAATACATATTGTTTTCTTGTTATTTGTTCCTGGTTTCTCAACGGACAAATTGCGGGGATATCCACGATACCATTTGTTTCGTTTATATTTGAGTGAGGTAGAAAAAGAAAATGTCGGCGGAAGAAGAGAAGAAAGTGACCGAGACGAAGGAAGAGGTGAAGGAAGAAAAGGTGGAGGAGACTAAAGTTGAGAAAACGGAGGAGAAGAAGGAAGAAAAGTCCAAGGAGGAAGCGGCTACCCCGCCGCCACCGCCGCCACCACCGCCGAGAGTTCATAAGATGGAGTTTGAGCGGGATGTCGTCTACTTGTTCCAGTTTTGTCGAACACCGCTTTTGCCGTCTTTGAGTCCGTATTGTCTCAAGGTGGAGACGTGGCTCAGACTCAATGGCATCAAGTATGAAGTAAGTATATCATTTTTGTCCATTTGATACTCAAGTATTGTCGACTTCCGGTCTTTTTGGAGTGTTTACGTCACGAAACAGGACGGCGTGATTTGAGGCTTTTGGATGCGTTGGAATGTCAATTTGTAGCTTGAGGCATTTAAATGGAATGGGTGTGGTGGAATTTGGTATGTGATGGTATGCAGTGATCTCATGGTTTTGTTTGACATGGCGTGAACGTGATTGTTGGTCATGTAATTGTTAGTTTTAAAGGGCCGGGATTTAAGGGAATTTGTTGTGTATGAATGTGTATGATGGGGATGATGTCGTCATTCATCATTTCATGGTATGATAATATGAGTGTGTTTTTGGTTGGTGATTTGAGTATTTGTTTGGCACGATATGACGGGATGAGTCGGTCATCCGAGTCATGTGTTGACTATGTTAACTACGGTTTGTGTGATATGCATGCGTTCAAGGGAAACGGGAAATGTGTGGTTTTGGTGACTCATGTTGGTGTGTTTGTTTCTGATTTTTATAGAATGTTGACCACAAACTCAAGTTTAGATCATCCAAAGGTCAATTGCCATTCGTGGAGCTCAATGGGGAGGAAATTGCAGACTCAACTCACATCATTTCTAAATTAAGTCAACATTTCAACTTGGATGGAGACCAGTACTTATCAAAGGCCGACAAGAACGTGTCTCATGCTCTCCAATCAATGATTGAGAATCATCTTTGCTGGGTTTACGTCCATTGGCGTTCTAAGAATCCCGATTCCATGATTAGGGTGAGTTTTTAGTTTTAACAAGGTTTCAACGTTATAAGTTATAAATTGCTACGCTTCGAAATGTTTGATGTTAGGTATGCACTATGCGATTATGCTGGTATATAGCACATAATGCTATATATGAGTATGAAATGAAATGTCTTTGTCTTGTCCGTTTTCCCATCGCAGCATTGGCCGGGTTCAAAGTTCAGGGCATTGCAATTCGACGCGGTCACTTTATTTTTATGTTCGGGTGGGATTGAGATGGGATGTTGAGTCAGGGCGAGTCTGAGTCATCGTCATTAGCCACGATTCCGAGATAAGGGATATTAACCAAACTTTGGGATAGGCAAAAGGCAAAGGAAAGGAAAGGCAGGGAATAAGCTAAGCTGATAAGAATATGAAATTACAATAGAGTTTGTCAAGTTTTACTTGTCCCATGACATGAAACCAAAGCTTTTGGAATGTCTTTGTTTATTAAAGAAATGAGGATTAGTGAAGGCGTAGGATTACGACTGCTCCTTGCTTAAGTAAACTATGGACCATAAACTATACTAAAATGTCATGAGAGTGTCAGTTGACTCGACAAGTGTTGATGTTGGAAAGACAAAACGACGAGATTTTGGAGCTTGGACTGAAGGAATTATTCATAATCAGCAATATTGTAATGGTTTCTTTTTTTGTTTATTTCGAGCAGGGTTTCAAGTTGAGTTTGCAACATGCTCTGGGATCGCGTATCCCCAACTCACTCCTCAACGTCGTGTTTAAACTCACTTACTCAAGAAAGGGAGCAAAGAAAGTGAAGGCTCATGGCCTGGGTCTTCACACTGCTGAAGAGATC
The DNA here is from genome assembly GCA_019776145.1 of Harlomillsia oculata. Taxonomy (NCBI): domain Eukaryota; kingdom Metazoa; phylum Arthropoda; class Collembola; order Entomobryomorpha; family Oncopoduridae; genus Harlomillsia; species Harlomillsia oculata. The sequence continues at coordinate 9,318 of JABASF010002910.1, forward strand.
TTGGAGTTTGGCAAAGCCGACGTGCAAGTTCTCGAAGATTCGTTGGGAAACAACATGTACTTCTTCGGCGAGAATCCCAGCAACGTAAGCTCAACACATTCCCTTCTTTTCCTCCTATTTCATTTTTGTTATCAGTTAACGTTGATGATGCGTTCTTTGTCTTTTGATGACACTGCATGGGCGTCGTTGAAATGAACAAAAAAANGATGATGCGTTCTTTGTCTTTTGATGACACTGCATGGGCGTCGTTGAAATGAACAAAAAAATGACAAATGAACAAACGAGACAATTTTTATAGTTTACTGTTTACTTAACTGGAATTTGTTTATCTTGATGGATTTGTGTTGAGAGTGTTTGCATTTGCATCTCACACAACGTTGGGAGTTGACATGTCGTGTTGTAATTAGTTATGCTGGAGAGACATAGGACGACGCCAACGTCGTGTCATGCAGACTCAACACTCAACCTAAGCAAAATTATTTAGTCATAAGATTCTAATGAGAGGATTTTGATTTTTGTGTCTCTGCAGTTGGACGTGGTTGCCTTTGCCCATTTGGTTCAGATCTACTATGTGGACGAGGCTGTCAAGTATGAGCTACGTGACTGGATGAAGGAGAATTGTCCAAATCTGGTGTCATTCTTGACACGCATGAAGGAACGTTGTTTCCCAGACTGGGAAGAAATGACGACTTCCTTGGCCATGAACACTCACATTGAGAAGCCGAAGGAAGAGAAGGCTGAAGTTGGAGAGAAGGAGAAGGAAGCGGCTGCAACCGAAGTGGAAGCCACCACCGACGAGAAGACGGAACTCAAGAAGGAGATTGAGGCTTGTTCATAACCACCGCAACAACAACCCGGACCACTTTCATTCTAAATTCAAAAACAAAACAAAAAACTCATTCAACATTCAAGCATGAAAGAGCAGTTATTTCAACTTGAGGGTTTTTATTACATTTTGATCATGCATTTTACAAAATGACAAAAACTTAATACAATATTACAGTTTTCAACAAAAAATGATGTACTTTTAAGGCATTTACTAAGCTTATTCGCGCGATGTGTCCACTGTTCACGCAGCTGTTCACTATTACATGTATTACTATACTACTCTTCTGCTGCCGCCTGCCTCGTTCGTATAATTATACTATGTACTTTAAGTATTGTTGTTGTACTTCTTTTTATTATATAATGCATTTTACAATTTTACAGTTTACATACTGCACAGCCTGCTGAAATGATACTCCATGTTTTTACTTTGACGAAAAGATTTGCTACTAAATTTTAATACAGCGATTTACATGAGAATTTACTTAATTAAGTGTGTGAGAGAAAAGGGACGCTATTTAGATGATAATGTGACGTGTAAAGTAAAAAAAAAAGTAGGAAGGAAGGGAAGATGCAAGGAAGGAACTATAACTTTAGATGAGGAATTGTATGACTTAGGCCTATAAATCGGCCTATAGTTGACAGAATGCAAAGAAGGAAGAAGGGAAAGAAGTGGAGAAGTGTAACGTCAACGTGTAAGAAGTTTAGGAGTCGGAGTCAGAGTGCTTGGGGAGGATGTTGCAAATAAATATGAATTGAACTCTGTCTCCGTGAAAAGTCTCAAAAAATGCATAAATAATTGTACTACTTGCGCTTGTAATATTTGTGAAACGTTTATATGTAAGTCAGTATGTATACCTTTTTCTCTACTCACCCTGCTGTTTTTAATTGTCTTGATGGATTTTTGTAACATCGTGTTTGTACGTGACTGTATGCGTTGAATGAATTATTATTATTATAATTAGGTTATTATGATTATTATTACATTGATGTAATGTTACAAGCTGAACTGAAACCGCGTTTGTCTACTTCCAATCATTTATTGTTGAATGCATTCATTTTTCATTGCATATCAACTCATCATGTCATCATGTCATCATCAATCATCAAGAATAGTTTTCAGTGTACGCACTCGAGCAGATTGCAACAGTTTGCTAGACTTGTGAATGTTTCAAATTTCATATTATAAGGTTTTCCAGTTTCACATCGATTCATCCTCACGACCAAATTCACAGGTGCTCTTTGAACAAAATGGCAAAAAAAACCGGATGTAGCACCCATTTCCATTCATCCGAATTCCATGTCAATGAAACTTATACAGACAGAAATTTTAACGATATGGCAGGAGTATATGTGGCTCTATTCAATACAATAATAATTATTTTTAGTGCATTTGTCCATTTCAATTCTCCAGAATGAAAGGCTAAACGCGACACTGCTCTTCCATTCATGGGAATTGAAGATTCAGTCCGCTGGCATCCACACATGCAAATTATATTATAATGTGAATGTCCTTTCACTCCTTTCGATTCGTTTGCATGCAAATTCAAAATACTCCAAGAATAATACTCTTTTGCATGCCTGCCTATTTCAGGTTGTCGCATTTTCCCAATTCCATTCTATACGAAAGATGACAAGGACAACTTCATTTTGCATGTCTCAAATACTAAACAGGACCAAAGAACTTGGACAAACAACGATTAACTGTTGCTGTGAATGCGAGGCCCGAGTGTACCAAAAATTAAAAACGTGACAACAGCAGTAAAGTCAACAAAACTACAATCACACATAAGATAACGAATGTTACGCCTGCTACTTCCTAACTAATCCTACGTATTACCTGTCTCATTCCCATTCCTTCATTCGTATCTTAAATCGCAATATATATTGTACTAACAGTAACATTAATTAACAGTGAAAACTGAAATGTAGAGTAGAAAAGCAAAAACGTTTCCGCAATTCCGTACTACGTATTGATGCAAAAAAATGCACAAATACATACAACTGAAACTGAGCTCGGAAATAAAACAAAAACTTGGCTGGGATTTGCATTTGCACTATTGTACTCTTTTTTGGAAGCTCTCGTAATCTGGAAAGTACTGGAAACATTTTTCTTAAACGCTGCTTTTGTGATTGATAATATGCAAAGTCAAGGTCCTGTGGAGCTGGCAAATAACAACGAAAGTGTCAACCACACCACACCGTTGCGTTGACGTTATACAAATGTCATATGTCATTGAC
>JABASF010002911.1:0-12375 GCA_019776145.1 Harlomillsia oculata
TGCGAAAAGGTCACTGCAATCGCGCTGAGTACAACGACATTCGTAAATGGTGCATGGTGACCAAATTCTTTAAAAAATATTAGTTTACCTTACAGTTGCACTGGTCCTCGCCAGTGCTCCACGAAGGGAAAACGAAGCACGGTCTCGGACGCAATAATCGTACTCTTGTGCAAATCAGCTAATCCTCCTGGACTGCGAATGAATTTCTTCGTCCAGGTCACTCTTATGCTTCGACGTCTTCTCAGGTAATAGTCGTCTTCCCACAACGGGAGGTTCAGTAACTCCTTCATTCACATCCGCACCTGCTCTCTGTAAAGTAAAGGAGTAAAAAAGATAGTATGAAAAAAAAAACTCACAACCCACCGACGACGGACTGACTCGCCGTCCGCTTAGACTTTAAATGTTTCGTATGGCTTTCCAACGTTTCCCAAACATATGAACCCAAAGAGAGGAGTTGAAGCTTACGGCCTCATCGCTGTTCCTTTTTGCCTATGCTTTCATCTGAATCTCAACTTGGTCATGCACAGGGCATTCACCATTACAAGTTTCAATCCTGGCGTTTGCATCCCCTTACGCTTGAGTCAATGCTGAGTCCTGTCCTGAGTCTACTTGGTTCTTTAAGTTACCTTCTTTCTTCGTATTTTACATTCCAAGACTCAAGTCTTATTATGAACAGCAAAACACCCGAACAGAACAACGCAACTACGCAACGTATATGCGTCAAAAAAGCCATGCAATGCATCATTCCATTACAGCACATATACACAAGTTGGCTCGTCTCTTGTCCATTCCTTGAGTAGCATCAGCGATATTGCATGCAACGAACTCACGTGTCGTGTTTCATGCTTGTCTTTTGTACTCTTCGTCGAAAGTATGATACACAGTACATTGCATTACGTATTACGTTGCATCGCAAAAAGTACAACATGAATCTGACGTCCTTCTCATATATGCATGCAAACGTAACGTAACACAGGGAAAGAGCTTGTGCATCTTTCTTGTCTTTGTCAGTTCGCCTGTCGCAATCCAGAATACACAGATTCACACAAGAAACTGAGCGACGTGAAGATGTGAGTGACAGTGTTCCGCTACAACTCAGCCTTAATGCCTTTCATTACATCACACCTTTCCCTTCCTTATAATTTTTCTATGATGAACCTCATGCTAGTTGCATGCATGCTAGTAGACTCTTCATTAGTAATCACCTATCGTCCTATCGTGGTAAAAATTGATCCTACATAAAAAAACGTGGTTCATTTAGAAACTTAAACGGACACACTCTACCGTATCTTCTAATCCATTCACGCAAATACCGTGTATATGATAATTACCGTCGCAAGTCAACGTCAAGTCAACGAGAAAGCAACTTTTCATCCCGAAACGTTCAACGAAATTCTTTAGCGCCAAATCCCGTTGGACCGAACTGCACCAATTTTATATGTAATATGCAAAACGCCTCACCTCAACTGTTCAAAAAATAAACAACGAAGGGGAAGAATGGTTTCCTGTAAAGTTTATATTGTCATTATCATCTATTGAGGTAACAATGATGTGGTCACGAATGTTCGTAAAATTCCCGTTGTTTGTCTCAACATGCAGTATTGTCTTACGCCACGCCGCCTAACAATATAGCATGCTCACTCCAATTACAAGAACAAACTCATAATAATCTCGCTTGCAGAATGGCAGAAAGAAATGCGACGAACAAAACTAGTTGTCATTGTTTTGCATTGAGCCATATTTGGAATGTCTCACGAGGAAATATAATAAATCTGCTACGCTGTTAGTACAACAGTACATTGGGAACAGAGCTGTTTCTTGGCACAGTTTATATAATAATGCTGATTTTAAACGACGTGATACGTAGACAGGTGTCACGTAGTTTCTTCTTACACAATGTTAAATCTGGCGAAGCAGATTCTTTAAAAAAACGTGGTTCATCAGCATTTCTTGACATGTAAATCTACCAACAAGATTCATGGTCAAATATGTGCGTTGGACCCTTTTGTGAAGAGTGGCGACATTTGCACACCACCGCAGAATTACAAGTCACGTATCAGCATTTCAGGTTCAACTGACGATGACAACATGACATCGAACACTTAATCATGTAACATCTGCACAAAATCATTTTGTGCCATTATTGCATTGCAAAGCTTTCAGTGTCGTTTGTCTACTGTAATATACCACCTTCAACAGTCCGAAATTATTGTTATGATGTTATATCATATCAGTAAGCAAAATATCTTTCGATGAGAATAGTAACACCAACAATAGGAAAACTTCAGTGGGCCCAGCAAACGGAATCATGGGCGTTTCTCGACCTCGAAACTACCCCAACTCGGGTTCGCAACAGTTTGAAAAACAACATTATGCACACATAAAGACGAGCACTAAGCAAAAGTATAAGCTCTCTTTGTGCCTCCATAACAGCGGACCAACGCAGATCCACCAAACTTCATCTGAAGCAACTGATGATGACGACAAAGACTCACACAAACACGAACCACAATCGTATTTGTGCCCTGAGGCTCATAGACACCTACCATACAACCATCAAGATGATGTACTCTCAGCATCCCCCTGACTCACAGTCGATTCACCATCAATTTGGTCCCTCAAAAAGGCTCAGCTGTGTTATCAAGTTATCATGTGACCACAAGTACAAACAACTCCCAGATGATATTGCATAAACCACTATTCCCAGCTGCGGACTCTCCTACACAAAAACTATTATGCATTTTTTCACATTAGAATGAGGAGCCAGGAAGCACACGCTCATGGAGACAAAGGAAAGCTCAAGCTCAAACTCAAAAACTCCTCAAATTCATCTGCATAATCTGTGCTGGACCACGAGACTACATCTTGGATTCGAAACTCTCAAGAAAGTTCTTCTTTGCTTGATAACTTTGTGCATTAAAATTCAGCACGGCATAATAATTCCAAACCAAACTGCGCAATACAATATATATAGTAATATAGAATCGTCCTGCGATAATCTGGAACCCGTATAAAAATATTGATCACAATGTCGATCCACTACCATATTAAGGAACTTCACTCCAAGGCTTAAAATCCAATTATTATACATTTATATTATACCCACTAATCCAATTCCAATGGTAGCAAGGGAACATGAGACCTTCCGTAAAAATGTACCCGTGCCTTTGGTGCTGTCACAACAAAAAAGTGGCAAACTAAAACAATACTCAAAATACAATTTTTGGTAACTTGCTTCATAAACGGCCTATATAAAACAAAGCTATTACAGTTTGTCACATTAAAAGTGAAAGTGAGCAGCCCTACGAATTTCAAATACATCAGATGTGTTCTTATTATCAAGTAAAGTATCCGGGTAGATTAAGTGAAAATGAAATGAGTACAAGTCCCAGAAGCAGATAGCCTTGAAGACTTGTGGAGCGCAAGAAAACTGCTCACTAGTCATAGTCACTCTGCCTGTATCTTATGCTTAATTGTGACAAAATGAGCTGATCATATGCGAAGCCAGTACAGTACAGTCAGATAGCCATGAAGAAGCGTAATCATTGCAACAAAGAAGAATATTAGAATATTGCGACGCAACATACCCCGTTAACAAATGCTTAGACGTCAACAATAAACATTCTCGTGTCGTCTTGCCTGGTACCATGATATTAAGTCACATTAACCTTAAGCAGAGGAGTCCACAATTAAAAATTTTCGGCTTATTATATGGTAAAATGGTGTAAAATCACGTCAAATTATGTGACAATGAAGGCATTGAATACGATTTTCTTCTGCATGCTGAGTGGCAAAAAAACTACGTGAAAATGAAATTAAAGTCATCGACATATCTCACAAGTTGAAAGGAAAACCCCTTGAGTTCTCTTGTGTCCCATTTCATCTACATCCTTGACCGTAATCATTGAAGCAGTCTCAAAAAGAGACTTGAAGTTGAAATGCAAAAAGGACTAATTGCAGACACAACTGCGTTTTACTGCTACAATTGAAGGCTCAAGAGAAACGAAAAACACAGCTTAGCTTTCAGGACTGTTTATTAAACTACACAGTGCCCTCCGTTTGGATTTGGACGGACATAACAATCAATTCGAAGGCATTCAGTAAAACCGTTCTCAGAAAGGAAACTGAACGCGATCTGTTTCGATCATTAATCACTTACGTTACGTTGTATGGTTTACGCTTACATAAACATCCTTAGTATAATGTTTTTATGTGGAGGTTAACGCTCCAGTTCGAATTATATATAGGTAGCAGAATATTATTGGATCATCGCAACTATTGAATAACAAAATTTACTGAATAAACTGTACTTTGAACTAGATGTATACAATGGTAATTTATGAAGTGTGTCATAATAAACGATGGGTCATCGACGAAAACCAGTCATAATAATAATAAACAAAAAAGTGGAGAAATATGAGACAGAAAAAACAAAACTATCCTACGGAATGAAAACAACATTGAGTTCCTGGGCCATGATGGTAGAAAAATGAGGACACTCAAATCTCAACGCGTTTAGTATTCTATGATTCTACCGTATAATAACAAAACAAAACAAAGAAAATAACCTAAAAGAAACAGTGCATTAGACGTTAAAACAAAAAATCTCGTCTTATTAGTCGTCAAATTAATTTTTAAGAGCGGTAAGAGAGGAAACTGACGTATAGCTTCATTTTTTACTGAGCGGCGTACTAATAATAAGTAACTGCAAGATTTTATACAATTTTTGAGCGACAGGACTCAGTCAAACCACAAAGCCCATCTTTTGCGGTATGAAGTTAGTTTGCGTCGAGAGTGTGTTTTTGCCATAGTATACATTCTTAATTGCATCAGTCACCAGCCACTGTACCAATGCAAGACAGACTAGTACAAGAAGAATAAAGGAGCATAACATTTTTGTTGCGGCTGCGAATACGTCGACACTAATATGGTCACTTTTGTAGCAACTATCAAGCCGCCGTCGCTGTGCAATTCCCTCCTTGCTCTTTGTGCAAGGAATAAAAGATGGAGGGAGAAAAACAAGTAGAGCCATGTAATGCAATGAGTAACAGCTTCTGATTAGCGATTACTAAATATTTTGTGATTTGCAACTTTACATATATATTCTAATGACAACAGCATTGCCAAAAGCAACGCAGTTAACAAGACGGAACTGGGAAAAGTGAGAGCGAGTCCCAAATTCAGTAATTTTTGCGTATGCAGTTTGCATATAATACTGCTGTTGAGCACAGCATTCGAAACCCACATTTAAAAAACCACACAAACCCTTTATGAATACATAAAACCACAAAATCTGCCTTTTGACAAATAACATCGTCATCCTCTCTCACAATTTGAAAGTAGGGTACCTTGATAGTGTGAGGTTACGCAATCTGAGGAACTTATCTCGCTCAAAGTGTAAAACACCTCAAAAACCCATCTAACAAAGGAACTAACAAGTGAAATTGCTTTGAGAACCATTTAGTTAGTACTAAAGAATTTCAACACCAAAATAAAAATAAACCAACCACGACAAAAAAGAAAAGTGAAATGACGACGTAGGTTGTTAAAACCTGGATAAAATACCGCATGTGAACATTCAGCCTTTGTCCGCGTTCGAGCAACAGGCATTGATACTTAATACAGTGCACTCTGCACTGGTTAGTTAAAAAACTGGCGATGAGATTTACACATTACCACATGCGGGCCCAACCAATAGTCAAATAACAAGAGCCATCAAGACCAAATGGTTACATCTTCCACTAGAAATCAACTGTTGCGGTGGACGAACCAGTCTAGTTTTTTCTGTGTCTATGCAGTCCGCTTCATGTCCAAACACTTCAATGTACATAGTACTCCTGGAAGAATGGACAGTGAGCATGGAGTGGACCGAAGTGGACGAGACCCGGTAGAAACTCGAAACAAACCTGCATCTGCACTACAGGACTGCAGGCTTCGTCTTATCACTCGTTATCATCACAAAGCTTCAAAACAAGTCGGAGAAGACATTATTACACCACATGTTTGCTTTTATATGTGGACCACGTGGATGTTGACTTGACAGTCTTTTTCGACTTTTGTTTCACTCTTTGGCAACAAGATACCAGAACAAACCTAGGTGCAATGTCAAAATCTTCGAGTTGACAAAGATGCTTCGGTAAATAACTACACACTTTGAATCACAAGCTTCTTTTGTATGTCCCTAAAAATTCATATTTTTCATCCCTAGGAATGAAAAGTAGGTAAGCAGAGTAGTAGACACTGCTGTCGTGGTGTCTCCAATGACATTATAGTGTGAACTATTGTATTTTCCATTTTCAATGAAAATGTATTAAAGAATGCTCCCTTAGCACATTCTCACTCTTCCAAAAATGAGATAAAAAAATGTCACCTCAGGACCTCGGCTATAATCACGCAACAATGAGATATACTAGCGTCGTCGTAGAATCTTTAGTGTAATATTTCACCATGATTATCATGAAGAATTCTTGGGCTTCACATATGGGCCATTTGTCAAAGACTTGTGATTCTGTCATTGCTTCCAGAAAGAGAACGCAGCGAATTCACGCAAACTAATGTTCGTTTCAAGAAAGATCCTTCCCAGGTTTGTTTTAAATACAGTCGTTTTATCATCCATGTGGGATTTTGCCAAAAAATGCGAATGTTTACAACGAGACATTACTATTTCTACACACTCTTTTCATTTCAAAGTATATTTGCCCCACTGCCACATGTGTGAGCATGAGAAAAAGGCATGTAATATATCCTCCTCTCAAAGCAAATGAATGCTGTTGCTAACCATGTAAAAAAATCTCCCAAATCTCAACCCAATCGTGTAACCTGGACGAAGTACCTTAACTTTGCACTTGGCACACACTCGGTTATGCTGCTTTGCTTTTGTGTGGTTTGTACACTTGAAGAGATATTGCATCACATCATGAGCATAGAAACTTAGAAACACTTTATCAAGCAAAAGAATAAGAACAAGAAGCATGTTTGGAACAAACGACAACTCCCTTTGTAAGGCCTTACCAAAAGTGTACACGTAGAGAAACAATAACTGGTCAATGGAGTTTAAAGGAATATTCCTTCTCATTTCTCATTGCACCTATAATCAAACGAGACAAAAGGACGCATCTTCTACTACACATTGCCAAACCATTACTATGAAATTCATTTCCGTTCCATGTAACTATACTTTAAAAATGTATTATCTATGTACTAATTTTGCAAAACGAAACGATCATTAATAGAGTATAGTATCAAAAACGCTACACTTCAGCCATAATAACCAATTAGTTCAATATGATAGCACGGTCATCACCTTCGTGATACCACCTTCGTTCTTTCGTCCTTTTTGATCCTCACTGAATGTTGATACATGCACCGAATTCTGTATAGTGATGAAGAAGATGAAGACTGATGATGATCACGATGAACAATACACTATGATTCCATTAATTCCATATATGCATACTAGCTCCAATGCCACCAGTGCTGACGACGTGACTAAACAGTGCAAAAAGTATGTTTGTATAATCCTTATTCTGCATTTAATGCACTTTTATGTGCCACTGTACTATACGAGACAACACAAAACAACGTATCATCAAATCCCCTCTTCTGCATGTGCATCATCTGCCAGTTTGAATGCCTCTCTGTTGCGTTTTATTGTACTCAAACTTCAAACACATGACATGACATGAACGTATCATTAGTCGCATTCATCCATACACCGCTGTGATATGACTATTTTCCATACTTTTTGGTATAAGGTCAAAGTCCCGTGAAGACAAAGTCACAAAAAGGAACAAAGCCATTTAAGTTGGTATACTATTACACGGTCGTCGTCGTCATGTCCTGAACACTGATAATCTGTCGTACAACATAATACCGAGCACATGCATCGCAAACAACAGATGAGATAATGTACCTTTTCCCCTAGTTGTCCCTATTGTGACTTTGTGACTCAGATAAAAAACAAACTCGAGATTCTACAGAGGTCTTCGTACCCTCGTCTTGATAAAGAATGATACTTTTGATATCTAATTATAAATAATGTTTCTAATATACACAACCGATGCGACAGTACAATATGAGATGACGATGATGAGACCGAATGCACACTACGCAGTAGGATGTCAAATGTCAAGCATGAATTCCAACGTACACAATAATATAAACCCATAATTAAATTTCCAACTGTTATTAGATGTTAATGATATAAAAATGACGAAACGTACCCGTGAAGTTGTCACGTGGCACTGGAGCCGTGGTGGTCAACAATCAATCTTCTAAGACTTGGTTAAATGGTCAGCTGGTCACTTAAATGGTCTTCAGATTTGTTTACGTGAGAGGTAAAGATGAAGTTGTTGAGCAGTGTTCACTTACTTTCTTGTTGTCTGAGTCTTTTACTTTTCTCGGGGACTACCAAAACGTTTCTTTCAACCACAATCCTTGGTCAAAGTGACAAGCCACGTGAACACAATAACAATGACAACTGAACCCATTCACCATGTTGTCACTCAAAGTCTCTCTTCTTCAATTCTCTTTGATTTCTCAGTTTAATAAGGAATCAGGGTGAAAATAAAAATCCTCATGTCTTTTTTGACACAAACAATCCACGCGTTTCTTCTCACAAAACAGTTTTCCCTTTCAAAAAATTCAAAAGAGAGTCGTTGTTCTAATGTTAAATAATACAATATAATAATGTTCTCTTTGTGTGTTAATGTGTGACACAACGCAAAATTGTGTGTTGTCCACACAAAAGTGCGAAGGACCAGAGGAGAGTTCACACCACAAAAGTTGTTTCTTGTTCTGCGTCTCAACCACAACTGTGAGAACGGCGACGACGACGACGACGTCGTGGAAAACCTCTTGTGTTCGTATATATTCGCATATGATCTCCTCCTCCCAAAGACCGTCTGACTGCATAGAATACCCTATAACATTGTCGAGTCGAGAGTCGGGTCACTATTTTTTACTACTCCACTTGCACTGCTGACTCTGTATAGTAACATGTAACATACAGATTCACTATTCACTCTTTTATACCAAGTCCACAGTACTTTTCTGCCTTTTTATTTTGTTCGTGGGTTCGTGGGTCGGTGAGTCTCTCTGGCTGTTTGGCTATATGCTTCATTATGCTTCTGTTACTACGTCTTTCCTCAAGCATTTGGAGACTTTGAAGAGCCTGCTGATTTTCATTTCGCATCAAATCTGATGAATCTGAAAGAACAACGCAACGGTGTTGGTGGTAAATAATGTGTGATGTGATAGGTCCAAAGGCTTTATGCTAAAAACTCATTGCTTGCCCGTGTTGTGTAAAGGAAAAAACGGAATATGAAATGCTCTTTGGTGTTCATCAGTTTTGAGCTGTTTGCTTGCAAAGTTTGTAAAAATGCTGTTGCTAGCTGCGTTTCCTTTGCGTTTTGCGTTTCAGTTTCATTCTCTATTTGGGATTGGGGTTTGGGTATTATTGGTCCATCAGAGATGTGTTTTGTGTGTATTTGTGTGAGACACACGAACGACCATATGACTCAAGCGATGGGAAATGGGATCCTCTCCAGTCTCCATGTGCTTTTCTGTGTGCAGGAAAGCAGGAAAACACAAGTTTACTTCACAGAGCATGATAGAAAATAGGCTTTTCACGCAGTATAACGTTTAGAGTATAACGAATAACAACAAAACAGGGAAGCCTATATAGCCTTAAACTATGGTTTACAACGAGAAGATGGAATATAATTATATAAGGCGAGATTCCTGCGTTTTGTAACGTTGTGATAGTAAGTAGCAAATGTTATAATGATGTATAAGTAGTAGTCGCAATTCGCAACAGTTTCTCGTGTTATAAGCTTGCTTTCTGTTCGGTTGTTTGGAGTCGGTCTTCGGTGCTTTATGGTTTGACAGTGCACAATGGGTTTTGATGATCCATTCTCAATCCTCCACCGTCGGATCAGTTTGTTCCATGCGCACGCAATGCGCAGCAGTCAAAACAAGTCTGATTCTCATCATGAACTGCTGAAAAATCCGAATAAGCACATTTTCCATGCATTGCATATAAATATTGCATTGTAGATTGTAGTGGTATTGTTATTGTTAAGTTGACCTACAGGATTGAACGTACGCACAAATCAGTAAACAGCTAGCATGATTTGGATGTTTTGATCTGCATTTAAAGGATTTAAAGTTTAATGTCCACGGTTGAGTCAACAGAAAATATGTTGGTTTTGTACAGTCACCTTTGTACTGTTTATGCTAATGTTGATGTTATGCATTATACTAGTTTGTGTTGGTTCCGAGGTCTCAATGGACTGTCGGGTTGTTATTCCTCGAGGAAAGACTATAATGACTGTACAGACTAGAGACTATATTGGATAAAGATTATATTCCATAGGTTACGTTGAGTAGTTAGTATTTATAATTTGTTTATTTTGCGTCTTTGCATTCCGTCATCGCTACTATGTAATAAAATAGTACGTCGTCCGCGAGAGGAAGAGAAGACGAGATGAAATACGAGATGAGATGTTGACAATGTTGACAATAACAACCTTCTATGCTATCTTTTCTCCAGACTTGCTTTTCTTATCACACAAGCAAGAAACTGATGAGTTCGAGTTTTTGCATATTTAGAGCATAAGCGGCGGTGGCAGACTTCCTCGTTCGTTCATGCAGCTAGCTGACGAACGTTGACTTGTTTGCGAATATGGTTGCGTTGTTTCTGGGTCATGTGTAGTCGCTGATAAGATACTTTATGGATTCATCACGAAAGGGTTCCGTACAACTACGTAGATTCGACTCAATTTGTAGAGCAAACTGACATGATGGTTCGTCGCTGGAAATTATCATCTCGTACTACTTCGTCTCTAAGTTGCTATAAAGAAAATTGAGAACGTTGCACAAGTTTTGCACAATTCACTATTTTCCTTCACGAGAAAACATGGTTATGCCTTCTTCAAAGGGAGCACTAAAGACGATTTTGCTAATATTTGCTGAGCAAACTCTCCTGGAGTTTTCTCTAATGTCGTTGTGGAATGAGTAAAGTTTAAATGTGACCTTTTACAAATTTTCTGACAATCAAAGCTCTAATCAAATCAAGCGTAATTGCATGAATGTAGAGCGAAGGAAAAACTTATACTTCTAGTATTATGCATTTTTGCAATCGTTAGTTATGCTCAAGTTGAGACAACCTTGGAAGATTTTTGTTCTTAATGGGACTGAATGTGTGACCGCTCCGTAGCTTAGTGCTAGTACGCTTGTACTTAGCAGTTGCTATACTACATACTAAACAATTACAATATACCAAAATACAAAAATCACTATCACTTGCTATAACTTACCTTTTCATTTCATTATGAGACTACATTTTAGTGGCTGCAGCATTGTTCGCATCACAATTCACTGTACAACCCATACAAAGTACATAAATGCTGCATAGAAATCATGGTGAATGTCTTTATGTTATGTTTGTAGTTGGTAACTTTACATTTCTAGCTTCATTAGTAGAACGCAGACGGAATTGACAACAAGTCCTGTTAGTAGTAGTAATGTCCATAGGTAAAATTAAATAGTTCATAATAAAGTGTTTGGTTCCAGCCCAAGCATAATGCATACAACGATACAGCACAAGGAACGCATTCATGCAGCCTTTTTGATCCCCAGGATCGTGACTTGAGCGAATTTGAATGCTTAGTGCAAAAACACATCTCAGCTGTTTATTGCCTACGCCATGTGCGTCGCAGAATTCGTGTTCTGTGCTCCAAGCAAGCAAGCCCTGGATTTGGACTGCACGTGGTGCTCACTGCTCATACCACTTTCAGTACTTTGTTGTTAAGTGCACAGCTCAATCACCAAGACTTGTATACTACGACTACGAACTGACTATACGCTACAAAGTTGCAATACAATGCAAACCTCACGAGAACCACTGTTTGCGATTGCTAATTCGCAATTCCGTCTCATATCACACAGCTCAGAGAATAGAAGCTAAAAGCAAAGCCAAAACATCTTTTGTGCAGCAGCAAAGTGCAAACAAGTAAAGTCCAAGGCAAAGTGCTGATGCGTGCACAATCGGTCAGATTTGCGCATTTAGGTACTAGTACAAATATAATTGAGTCTACGTAGAAACATTCGCATCGCTTGAGAAAAAAGATCATCTTCGTCGTTAGTTTTCGTATCCAACTTCTTCGTTTTCAGTGGCTGCCCGAGTTCATTTGAAATAGAACGCACATGACCTCACAAGATATGTCCCTAATCCTCCTCACATTGTAATTAATGCTAACAAATAACAAGTGTGTATGTATTATGTGTGCATGAGACGAAATTAGGTTACACATTATCATCATAAAAGATAGCATGAAATCCTCTAATGTGTATGAATATTTCATAAATGGCTCT
>JABASF010002912.1:0-12374 GCA_019776145.1 Harlomillsia oculata
GGATGGTGAGTGGTGAATGTGATGATGTACGTGTTCAACAACGGGTTTTCCAGATCCAAGTGGAATGCCAATGGGTTTGATTGGAGGTCCGTGCCCATAAGCTGGTTTGGGGTAAATTGGACGAGACAGTCCACCATAACTTCCTGGGTTCTTTCCAAATCCTTGTGGGAGTGGCGCACCGTAGCCTGGGCCACCAAAACCTCCTGGACTTCCAAAACCTCCTGGACCACCGAAACCTGCTCCTGCTCCAGCACTGGCGAAACCTCCAGCTCCAGGAGCGTAACCTGCGCCATATCCGCCATCAAATCCACCCAATGGTTTCCCATGATATGGGCGATGACCGATGGGAACTGCAGCAATGGGATGTCCAACAGGTTTCAAAGCGACAGGCTGCACCAGAGTTACATCCTTTGGTGGAATTCCAGGTCCCCAACCGTGACCATGCTTCTCAAATCCACAAGGCATGAGACCAAGAGTACACAATTTGTCACGAATGTAGCCACGGGCTTCAGCTTCACTTCCTTGAGCAAGTTCTTTGATCATAGGGTCAGAAGCGACCTTGTCCAATTCTTCACCGTCTTTTGAGGTTCCCAAATTGAGTGATTTCCCAGATCGTGAAGCTGTCAAAATAGCATCAATCGCCTCATTAGCATCAGTCTCATCTGATGTCACTGATGAAGAAGATGCCGAAGCAGCAGATGATGAGTCAGGAAACTTCAAACCGTTAGCAGCAGCTTGATTACCAGATGGGAAAAATTCAGAGGCTTCTGCGACATACTGATCTCCTCTTTGACCATTTGTTGTGTCTACAGATCTGGCTGGTGCAGGAGGACGAGAAGCAATGGCAAAGACACGAACTCTGTTGTTGGGCGGATTCGTGAAATTTGTAGCGTGGGCGATGGCCAGCACCGCCGACAGAAGGAGAGGAACTTTCATAGTGTTTCCTGGCAAAATAATAATACAATTGAAATGAATGAATTAAAGAAAGACCTTTGCCGTGCCAATCTGCCAATGTACTTAAAATGCATTGTCTCTCAACTCTAATAAACGTCTAAACATAAAGACGTTTTACTTCAACTGATGCCATTTTAGATAGGCGAGAATGAGCCAACGACTGTCTGTGAAGAGTGAAGAACCGGAATCTCACTATGGCCCACTCCCTGATTAACCTGACCAATTTCCCTTTTTTACTTAATTTGTTTACCGGATCGCTTTCCATTTGACTTGAGCAGCCCTTGCAAATCCTACTCATACTACTTAATACAAAATACAACAGCGTGAGAGATTGTTGTTGTGTGTTGTGTCATGCATTCCGCATTTTAAGAGAAGGAATTGCAATTGGTCATATGGAGCGACACATTACGTCGTTTAGTTCTGCTTGTCTTGTTCTTTACGTTACCTTTTGGCCTTACAGATTTCTCCTTTGCTCCTACGTAATGTGCTTATGCATTTCATATTGACGCATTGGCATTTTCTGCGATATGCAATCTTTTAATTTATGGGTCCATTTAATCTTTCAATTCTTCACAGGACATCGTCACAATGGTTTTTTTGCACGTGCGAAATTCGAAATCAGAAAAAGTTCTTTGAAAGCTGAGTATATATAACTCATACTAAATGAGCTGCTATACTAAATGACACTTTGGATGTATACTTGACTTATTTTGCCTATCAAATCTCACGAGAGTAACAAGAAAGGAAGATTCGTTCCTCAAATTGCGTTCACTTTCAATGAGGGATGCCGAAATGTCTATTGTGTGAGGAACTAAGGGACGATGTCGTCTTGGAATTGAATTAAAAAAGAAGAGTAAGAAGAGGAATTAGGGCGTTTCGGCCTTTGTTGTTGGGGCAAGTGGAGCAACGTTGGTCAGTGGCATTTGCCGTGGCAGTGGCAATGGTTCTAATCGTCTATCTCACATGGCTTGATGACTTGATAACTCTCATCCTCACATCCTCACAAGCTCTAAATTAATGGGTCAACAGGAGTCACACCATCTCACATTTATTTTGTGCTTGTGCTCATCTCTCTGCTTTTGTCTCCAAAGAGAGATTCACAAAGTTGGAACGCCTGCAGTTCTCAAGCCTCATGTTTGGGTGGCTCCTCTCAAATCTCAAAACAATGGCAGTATTCAAATTTTAAGCTTTCAATTTCAATCTTTTATGCAAAAATGGAACGACACAAGAGTGACGTGACAGACAGTATCAAATGCAAAAATGCTTCTTTAAAAATTCTACCTTGGAGATACAAAAATTCTTTTCAAGCAGGTAAGATTAAGAGATGTAATGCAACTTTTATATATGGAATGCGTAAAGTTTTATCACAATTTTACCGAAAATAATTAATGGAACAAAACTAGTTACTTACTTTGCCCCAAAGGGTGTTGCACAGACGAATCACACAAATCTTGTAACGAAAATGAAACAAAATCCTCCTAGCACGCTAAAAACTATAGGATTTATTTCAAAAGATGAACTTTCTCTCAGAGTGCCGACAGGAAGGTGCGAGACACACGTTCACTCTCTGCTCTTAACAATTCAACTGACTTAGACAACAAGACAGAACTGTCGCTTTTATAAGAGTGAAACCTTTTCGAGTTGGACACTGCCGCACTGTCAACATTCTGTAATGCCCAACTCACCAAAAACATGTAAGCGTAACCGTGTAACCTTACAGAACTGATCTCTTCTTCACTGTACAATTGTAGTACCCATGGGTATTCCCACCTTTTTTGACCATTCCTACAGTCATTTACCTATAACTGAGAGTGAAAGGGTTTCCGTATAACATGTTGCTGCTCCCTTTGCACCGTGTTATGTCATTTGGGGAATTCTGTTTCTGTGAGATTTGTGCTAAGTGCCTCATCATATGCCTTCACGATACGCTCCAAGTCCTCTTGCTGCCTTAGTAGTATTATTTCTCACAAACTGCCCAATGCTAACAACAAATGCATTCTTAGAATCTGTTTGTTGACTCGAGGTTTGAGATTACATCACAGTGTGTGCTCGACCGGTGCACTTACGCATAAGTGCGTGATTGCATTTGCATTGCAGTTAACGTTCAGTCTCCCGTATAACTGCAAAGGTGTTGTTGATTACGAAGTGAACGGCTTCGCAGCTCATGCATCACGGAATTCAGTTGAGGGGAATCCCTTTACGTTTGCTTTGTTCTCTACACTTTATGGGATTGAGCTCAAAACACAATTGCCCATTTGTTCCTCAACTTACATGTGATTTCTTGATATAAAATCGAAATGGCACAAGGCACAGTTTCGGAACGAGTCTTCATTCGTTTCTTAATAAATTGGGGAATACCGAATACCCCTTACATTTTCAATCTCGTTGTATCATTATTACTAGATTTGCATGTAATCAAAATGAGCACACTTCCGTTTCATATCATTATCATCAAATCATTATTTTTTTGAGAACAAAACCCCAAGCAAATTGTGAAAAGTCGTTAATCCCGGATTTGCAAATAGACAATTTTCACTTTCATGAGTTGTTGCGTTGATATCATAAAAAGGGGAAATTGTAAAATTAAAAGTACAAGTTTGCACCAGGATGTTCCTTCAGATGTATACAATACTGTTAGATGCATTTTATGAGTTTGTGGTTGTGCAAAAACCCATTGTTAGGTACTTGTAAATGTTTTGCGAGTAAGTGAGTTCATTTTAAGTATGTTACGTATACAATATGGGAGAAGAAAGACATCTGATGACATTTTCAAGGATGAGTCATTCATAGTAACAAAATTGTACAAACTTCCATTTTTCTCGTCATAATTAAACAAATTATTACAAAGTTCAAACCCGGTTACTTATTTAGTCTTCTAAGTTATATTTGTTTAACAAAAATGATTTCTTTAGTTACGTCATTTTGCTGGTCGTCGCATTATCTGTGAAAAACGAGAAAAATAAATGATAAATCCTTACAGACGAGTTACATACTACGGACTACAGAGTAGACAAAAGACAATAGGAAGGAGAGCGGCTAACAATTTTAAAAGCTGAAAACTATGTGTCATTGGTATATCCCGTTTTAAAAGGGGATTAGCATTCAAATGAAATTACTGAGTTATGCGAAACGTCAATTGCAGATTGCAGGTGATGCGCTTGTGTAACGAAAGAAAACGTAACAATTGAAGAGTAGTTGCAGTTCGTAATTCATAACAAGTAACAACGACCAACAGTGCATAAAAGGTACAGAAATTATGGGAGTCATAAGGATAATGACATGAGAGAGGAAATTGGTCTCGCACTTGAGAGTTAGATGGTTAGATCATCCTGTCACAGTATTTTTTTGGCTTGAGATGAGACACTTTCTCCCGGATCTCTTCAAGACAAAGGGAGTCGTAGGGTTCACTTCACACAAAAGGCCCTTATCATCCCTACACTCACGCTTTTAAAGGTAGGAATCGTTTTATGCTCCCTAAAAGCGAGTTTTCTTGTAAGGAATTTTTGGATATTCCAATTCCAACTTCAAGTCCAAATCTAGTGCTATAGAGAAAACAGTGTAGTGTAGTGGTTTTTGCTCTTTAAATGTCGAAAAGAACCTTATTGTTATTACGGTCTACAGGTCTATAGTATAATGAGATTTTAATGCTTTGATTTAATGTTTTTGTTTTGCTAAGGACACATTCCAAAAAAACGCGTTGTGTATGTACTGACTTTGGTTTTGTACAAAGCACAAGTTCAAAACCAAGGTTGCATAAACCCCCGGACACAAGATGCACCCTTATGGTGACCATTGACCAATGCAATTATACAATATTATTTTTATTTCATAAGCAAAACAAAATGGAATTGAAGAACTAAAGTTACTAAAGTACTACACTATTACTTGAAAAAAATAAATGATCTTTAACCTTAAAAACTACTCACTTTAGAACGATTCATTCAGAAGCAAGGCAACGGCATTGAACAATATGAATTTCCCGTTTGACTCTTTATTGACTGATTATGAAATTTCCAAAATTGAATGGTTTCTGGTCAACGATGAGGTCATGCAAAATGACTTTTGTCATCTCATGTCATATTTTTGTCCACGTGCAAGGTGAAAAACCTTTTGACGCTGCTGTCTAAAACTGTAACAATGACTTTGTGAAGTCACAGTCACAACACAACGTCTCAGCACAAGGCTGTTTCCAGTCATAACAAAACAAATATAAAGTACATAGGCAGATAGGCACAGACAGAGTAAACGTTTCGTGTGAAGCAAGTAGTGGAAATAACGGATGTCGTGTGATTCATCTCTGTCCTTGGTTTGTGCACACATGAATCTCTCTTCATTTTTGTTTGGAAAATTGGAATCCATTTTAAGCCAGCACGTGTTAGGCAAACGCCCATTCATCCTTACAAGAGCAACTATGTTTTTAACCTCTGAATATGGCTTGGCGACTTAATTTGAAACTATTCATTATGCACAGAAATAATTCAGCAGGTGACTCGTTTTTGGGATGATCAATCATTCCATTAACTATTAAGGTAAAGTTAAAAAAGATGATACGAGTTGCGGCTTCCCCTTTCACTTTTTATCTAAAGGGGAATGACTTTGACACTGACAGAATTTAGGCAAAGAATCAACCATGCTAAACGAAACCTTCCTTGTGGCATCAATGATAGTCTTCCATCTTCAAAAGGACATTCTAAAAGTTTCACTTTTTGTCAATCGTCCATTACTATTACATTACATGACTGTTTGACGTGTTTGAAATAAAAGTTTTCATTATATTTTCAATAAAAAACATTTTTGGTTGGGTACTAACTAAATATAATATGGTACATCTTGTACATCTTGCATACTACAATATCTTTTCTAAAAATCAAATACAAAATCTAAATATCTTTTAATTTTATTATTGATTAGCTCATTCTACATCGGTTTTATGCAGTGTTGAAGTCTACCAATTTAATTAGTCTTTTTTGCTGCAACTTGAGAACTGAAATTGTAACTCAACTCAGCCCACCATACTCCACCCACAGTAAGGACCAGAAGAGCAGGGAAAATCTTATTAAATGTTTATCATTGTGAAAGTGCATGATATTAATATTAATATATGCCGTATTGCATTTTTAATAGCAGTCCATCAAAGCAAAAATGTATATTTTCAATTGTACAAGTTCGTTTTTGGAAACAAAATGCAATGCAATGGGAGTATTCCATGATTATTTGTGACATATAGTTATTACGTTTTTATATTACTCATTACACTATGAACGTACCCAACAATTGGGAAGAGTTTGGTGTCGGCTGACCAAAATTGGCGAAGGGATGTGGGAATTGAATTGAAAGGGAAAGTGTTGTTGGGTTTCCCCAGTCCTCTTATGGATTCTTATGGAAACCGTTAGAGGCGTTTTGACACAAAAGTCGTAAGAATAGGCTCATTACAGTTTATGCCAATGACTCAAAATAACAATAACAACGGAAGGTATACAATGACATAACCAAGAATCGTTTTAATGAATAACGTATGAAAATCTAAGTCAAGTCATGAATCATGAACCAAGGAACCGAGACGAGGATGAATGATGAATTGATGAACCAGGGACTTCGCTACGCTATTTATGATCTACAGACGGGGTTCCCGTATTTCTTGGATTTTTTCAAGGATATCGAAAGGAAGGCTTAGTCGATGTGATTAGAAGGTTGGAATTTGAGAAGTTCTGTTTACTCAGCTCAGCCTTCTCAAATCTCAGTCCAGTCCGTCGCGTCAAAAGCTGAAATGAAACTCAGAGACTCAGACTAAAATAGTGGATTAGAAAATATACGCAGTGCAGGGTACTGCAGTGGAGTAGATTTAATAATTATTGTTAAATTGTAATCGTACATACGCAGAAATTATATAAAGTGCAAACGGAGCTTTAGTGTTGATGGTGCCTTTGCCTCCATTATTCCTTTATTGATGTCTATGTATAGTTCAGAATTCAGAACCACCATCATGGCATGGAAGATTGTCGTCGCCTTGATCTGGAAAATCTGGACTCCTGCCTGATTAAAAAATCTTCTAAAATAAAACCGTAGCCTGATACAGTAGACATAAAAACTGAATCGTAGTACGCTAGTATATAGTTCAAGTTCAATCGTTTAGAAAACAGTACTACCTTGTTTCTAAATGTTCACACTTTTGAATACTCTTTCTTAACTTTAACTTTAATCGGCCTATGGTTTCATCAAAAGATTTCAGACTTGTCAAAAAGAGCGAGCTTCTCAAGAAAGCAATGTTGAGGGTTAGAATAAACTCAGTCATCAGAATCAGCTCTGCTCGTTTCAGAAGTCAACAAGCAAGCTTCAGTTTGAGCCAGCAGCAATAGCGTAAAAGTTCGTCTTCCGGTGAGAAACTATACAAAGGTCATTAGAATACATGTATATTCTGGCTTGACTTGACTTGTGCATTTGTCTTTAAAAATCCACTTCCGGTACAATCCCAACTGTAAATTAACTGTTTCTCCTTTGAGAATAAATGTAAAATAGTAAAAATGCCCAGTTGACAATTGGATTCCGTCTAGTTAGTATAAACACGGTATTAAGATTAGGATTGCATACCTTAAAGTGTATACTATTGAATTTTAATTGCATACAATCATGTATTGGAATGTGGGTATACTTACGCTTTCAATCTTAATGTTAACTGAATTAGCAATATGCTCATTTCAGAGTACATCTTCAAAGGCAACAAAATTAGTGAATTCTGGAAAGAAAGTTGTGGCTAGTGGGACGGGGGAAGATGTTTGCACTTCGGAGGCGTGTGCCAAAGCCTGTAAGTTAAAATTTCAATTAATATGGAACGAATGGTAAATGGCAAATGATAGTTCACAGTTGACATATTTAATTAGTTTATTTATTGTGGTACAGCGGATTTTCTTCTAGGATCCATTAATACAAAAGTAGACCCTTGTGACAACTTCTATGATTTCGCTTGCGGAAAATGGATTGCAACGCATCCAATTCCAGAGCATGCGAGTAAAATAACTCAATACTCTCTGTTGAAGGAAAAAGTGGATTTTTTGACCCAATACATTCTAACCGAAGAAACATCGGCAATAGATCCGAAACCGTTGGCACTAGCACGGAAGTTCTACTCTTCATGTCTTAACGATACTTTTGAATCGAACATGCGTGTTTTGACGGACGAATTTTTAAAGTCCAATGGTGGATGGCCGTGTCTCACTCCTCAGTGGTCCACAGATAATTTTTCGATGCACAAAATGCTCCTGGAGATGCACAAAAATTTTTCATTCACTGGATTATTCAGTTTGACAGTATCCCAAAATCCTGGACCTGGAAATAACATTATTGTACTGTCACCTCCGCCACTTACAGTTCAGGCCAAATACCTGTTGGATCGTAGGAAGAAGTACATGCACATTGTCGAAGCTTACAAACAGTTTGTGATTCAGGTCATTCAAGAGGTTGAAGAAGGGTATTTAAGTGGGAGAGAAAGAAGGGACGCCGACGTTGAGGACGATGAAGAAGAAGGACACGATGGAACAGTCAAAACAACTACGAAGCTTGGAAAAATGACAACACCTCAAGTTCTCGCTAAAGCAAAGGAACTAATGAACACTGAAAGGAATTTGGCAAAATGTAAAACGGAAACTGTAGAAGAAACAGTTCAAGTAGCTCCAATCAAGTTGGAAACCCTTGACGCGTTTTTCAAGAATGTATCCGGAACGAATGGAATTGTCAAGTTTTTCTCATGGGAGAAATTACTCTGGTCCATTTTCTTGGAAGGTGGTCGCGTTGTTCTCAATCGGAATGAACAAACCATTCTTGTCAACGATGTGGCATATTTCAAAGAACTTGGAAAATATTTCAACGATGTGTCCACAAAAATGATGTCTGATTATTTGCATTTCGCATACGCTGCTCATATCCTCAGAAAAATTTCGGAAGATGTGATGGTCACTTTTGCTAAAGTTGAACAGCGTGTTTCAGGTGTTCGAGAGCCAACACCAAGGTAGTAAAATTATAATAAAATTATAGATCATTAAATGCCATTCTACACCTCATTGATTTATTATTATTAATATTGTTTAAATCGTTTTAAAGGGAAAATCTGTGCGTGGACATCACAAGTGGATTTTTTGGCAATGCAATCAGCCATAGTTACTTGGGAAGATTCTTCAGGCCGACGGATAAGGATGAGGTTTTTAGAACATTATTTTCATTAACAATCATTCTTTATAAGATAACTGATGCCATATCACACTCGTAATATAAAACAATGATTCAGCATCTTTAATCATCCGATGTAACAGATCTCCATGATGTTGACGAAACTACTGTTCTCATTTGAAGAATTGGCACAAGCCTCTTCAAGAATGAGCTACGAAATGTTAGGATATATTCACCAGAGAATTGATTGGCTTCAACATGGACCTTGCATTGCGTATCCTCAGTGGATTTTTAACAAGACAGAAATAGAGCAACGATTTACAGGGGTGAATTAAAAGCCACTTTTTTGAAATCTAAACTTCTCAAAATATTATATAAAAACAATGACGAATTAAAAGGTTCTACATATCATAGAAAGGAATTAAAAATCTTTCTATCTATTAATGTTTTGGTGATTGTAGCTGGACTTGGATTCATCAGAGAAAGCAAGCTTTCTTCAACATTACGCCCGTATCAGTCAATGGATTCAACGTAGAGAACTTGGAAAACTAGACGAAACATTCACGCATGGATGGTACGGATAGAAAATAATTAAGTCAAAATGTGTGCAAATGTGTAAAGTTTTCATCTATCTATTATTATATAATCTAAAATTATAAATAAGATTAAACATTCTATTTGGCAGTGTTTGGATGCAGCATCCCACTATAGTAAATGCATTTTTTGATGGACGAAGATTTAACATGGGTTAGAAATTACAATTCACAATCTATTACAGTTGTAGCAAAAAGAGATTCATCATCACAGTCATCTATGATTATTCGATTCATTTTTTAACAGAATTTCCAGCAGGAATTTTACAAGCTCCTTTCTACGAAGCCGGACGCCCAGCGTAATGATTCTTTCAATTATGAAATGATTAATTTATTAATAATACGGTGAAGTTGTTGTTAGGTTGTTAGTATAATTGTCACATTCTTGATTCTTCTGTGGTCTGCAACTAGATCTATCAACTATGGTGGCATTGGTTTCATCCTGGGTCACGAAATTACACACGCATTTGACATGCAAGGATTGACAATTGACAAACAGGGGAATTACACATCAATGGCAGAATGTTTCATTGATCAGTACGACAGGTATGAAATCGTTTCTTCGTACGGACCTCAAAACGTGAATGGAAAACAGACATTTTCCGAAAACTATGCGGACAACGGAGGAATCATGGACGCATTTTGGACATTTCAAAAACACGACATGCTTTACGGCGGGGAACAAAAACTCAAAGGACTAGAGCAGTACACACCCGAACAACTTTTCTTCCTTAGTTTTGCTGCCGTTAGTTTTCTTTAAATTGTAGTAGTATAAATATTTTAATGAGCTAAGGAGTTGTTGATTGTACTCATTGTACTGAAAGTTTTGTTGGTTTGTTGATTGAATTTAATATTTACAGAGTCAATGTGAATCAATAAGAAAGGAAGCCATTCATCACAACCTTCTAACCGGAGGATACACACCGGGAAAGCACCGAGTACTTGGAACTCTACAGAATTTTGATGAATTTTCTGCAGTTTGGAAATGCCCAGTTGGATCCCACATGAATCCTGATACCCGTAAAAATCCAAAATGCTCCGTTTTTTAATCGATTTCTTATCTAATTTATATTTGAAGAAACTAATAAAAGAAATAAACTCAACGATTTTATTCATAAAACCCAAATAATCCTTCTCGTCTTTTTACTACAACGCAACCGCATAGAACGTAATGAAATGAACCCCCGCGCACACTTCAAGCTCCCGATAATCTCAAAAAAGGGTTTATTTCCCATCTGAAGAGTTTCAGATGATAGAACAAAACCATTTTTTTCATACTTCTTTCTTAGAAATTTTGAATTCATATAACATGTAAAAAAAAATCGTAATTTCTTGGTTGTGCACTCGTGCAAAAGTGCATTGCGCATTGGTGGTATGCGTTGCTTCTAATCTACAGGTTAATTCGCACATTTGACATTAAAAGTATACTATGAGTTTGGAAGAAACGGTTGATCGATAAAAAATTTTGTACTTTAATTTTAATTTTAACAGAGATCATTTCAAATGCGAAGGCGACGAATACTAAAGAATCCGTAATATGGGCCAAAAGAGGCTCATGAGTGTCATGAGATGAAAGTGCCATTAATTCTATCGTCCGGAACGGAAGGACTTGGACTTTAATTTCAATTCGCCTAGTCATTACTCATTACGTCATTAATAGACAATTAGATAGTCTAGTCACCCTTAAATCGCAGCATCAGAAGAATACAAGAAGATGATGGACCTCACTAACTAAACAACTAAACTATTTGATGACGTACGTCTATAAATATTAATCAATTTCATAATTTTTTTGTATGGCGTGAAATGACGTGGATAACATTGCATTACCAATGTTGCTTATTTTTATCAAGATTGAACTAAACAATGTTTGACAGGGTTTGACAGTAAGAGTAAACTATAGAAGTCAATTTTTGTTATTGAAGGTGTTGCAATTGTGTTCTGCATGATGTACCACTTAGATCTTCAATTCACTTCCGGCCACACCCGGACATAGAAATTGAAACCGACAGCTGCACCTGTGCCATTTGTTTTGACCTGCTGAATCTTTTATTGTTTGAGTAAAGCATTAAAGCTACACTTTTTATTTTGTACTCGTTTGTTGTTTTGGGTATTTGTATTCGTTTGTTTCAGTTTCAAGATTGCGAATCTTTGTAGGTTTGTAGGATCTAGGTTATGATTTAAAATACCACTACAGCATACCGCTCTACGGATTTTATGAAAAGTGCATTGGGAAATCAAGGTTTGACATAAATCGATAAATGCTGTACTTTCATTTTATTACTCACTTTTGGTTGCATGCCTCCTTTATTTTATTTTGTATTAATTTTTGCATGCATTCACGTGTTTTAAGTTTGTAAAACATTCATTGTTGTGTTTATTTGATTTAAATGCCGAATAAAATAAATTATGATTTGATTTTTTGTTTTTGTTTTCGTCTGTAGCTTTAAGTTTAAAGTTTCACGTTTGGCAGAAGGTTACCATTTTTAGCCAATTTTTAGCAGGTCTTCAACA
This sequence comes from Harlomillsia oculata, assembly GCA_019776145.1. NCBI lineage: Eukaryota > Metazoa > Arthropoda > Collembola > Entomobryomorpha > Oncopoduridae > Harlomillsia > Harlomillsia oculata. Next base: position 12,222 of record JABASF010002912.1, read on the forward strand.
CAGCCACAGCTTGAGGGTGAAAGTGAAATAGTTTAATAATGTAATTAACTAATAGTCAAATAAATAGTGACTCACGTGACATTAATTACTTATGATAATGACACAATGACAGTTCAAGTTATTTTAACTTTGCCTTGATCTGTGTCCTGTGTT
>JABASF010002913.1:0-12369 GCA_019776145.1 Harlomillsia oculata
TAAACACTCCAAAAACATTTGACAAACAGGCAATATTTTAGACATAACAATGCAAATTCAGCAGAGACATTAAATGAATCCCTTCTAATAGAAAGGTTTTAAAATTACTAGCATTTTTGTACAAACATTATTGTCCTTGTACAAGTTTGCAAAGTCGTGCTCCGAATTTGGACAAAATGCAATTAGGCAGTTGGTTGAGCGTCTCAGACAGGCAATTAAATTACGTAACACCTTACATGTGTGACAATTCACATGACAGCGTTGAAATCCAGTGTACATGTATTATTATGGTATGATTTTTGAGCAATGGTCCGAGATGTATGTGTCGCATGTGAGTATTATTTCTTAATCAATGACTTAATGCATTTTGTCATTTAGCTCCGTGTGTTGTTTGGGTGTTACGTCCTCCATGGCACTTTACATTTCCTTCTTGTCACGGTCAGTTGTCCACCTGAGGCGAGAAGAATCCGAGCTGACGTCATTCAGTTGACCATTTTTGTCACGATGTCACATCATATGACATACACATTACATAATATCTCATATTGTGCACCGTGTCACAAAACGACAAAAATAATCTAGGTAAAGACAGATAATGCAAAGTGTGCTTAGCCGAGAGATTACAGAGAGGATGAAGATTGCGTTATTGAGAGTTTTTTGTGTCACCAGATTCTCTAGTCGTCGCAGTGTCTGTGGAAAACAAGTCTTGAACTCTCATGAAAACGAATGTGCAAAAGGCTTTTTGTACTGAGCGATTTTTGGTGGACTTGGAGAGCGACGTGTTTATGATTTTATGACTTTATGAAGTCATAAATTGTGGTGCGTCTTGTGGTTTTTTCGTAGCGTTCTTCCATCAGCGAAAATCCAAAAAATCTAAACAAGATGACTTTGCCATTTTGGCACCTTCCGTTTTGGAGAAATAAGACTTTAGACACGTGCAAGCCTACAAAAGAGTTATAGCTTCAAAATAAATAACATCTTTTCCCTTCCCCTGTCTACTGACTTAGTTATTGGACTCTAGTAATTTTCGCTATACTCTTTCCATTCCAGTATTACACATTCGCATCGGGTGAGACAATTTTCATCACAGCTCAGCAGACGACGCAGCAATATCCGCCATGTCTCAACTCGATCAGAACTTCATCCTCATATATCTTTTTATCTTATCTTCCTTGTGCCAAATTACTAAAATTGTGCACCCCTTCTTTCCACGGCTCATCTGCTATACATCCTTTCCTTAGTTTGAGACAGTACCGAAGACTCGTGTATTAGCCCTTTTCCGGGTTCCATGGTGTCAACACCCCTTCGTCATTTGCAATGAGTTGACACTACTCAACAAACCCACCAGCCAAGAGGTTCAAACGGTATACTGCTTCCGTGGGTAATTTGCAATGGAAATACAAAATGACTCTGTATATGCATGAAAAGTATGTCAATTTGTGAAAATATAGGACGAATTAGCAAAAATGATTCTGATAACAAACCTGGATATGTGGTCCGTGTGGTTTGGTTCAGTCGGTGACTATGCAATAAAAAACAAAACAAAGTAGCATACATTGTGAAAAGCTAACTGCACTAGAAGTTTTGTCATGTGGTCGTTGTCCTGTCCGCTCAAAAGCTGTCCAGATACAAAAAATACACAAGATATGCATAATAAGACCGGTTCCAAAGCAAGGAAAGGGTTGCAAGCTGAAAATTAAGGACGTGTACCCGCTGTACGTGGTGGAAGTGGAAGTTGGAAGAAGAAAACGTGAGCAAAAAGGTAAAATGGATAAAAGGCGCATTTTTCACAACATACATGTGAAGGTGGGCGAAAACTACACGTGGAAAACGTCTCAAGACGAAAACAAGCTGGAGAAGCCATGTAAAAAGGTAAAATGGATAAAATGCGCATTTTTCACAACATGTGAAGGTGGGCGAAAACTACACGTGGAAAACGTCTCAAGACGAAAACAAGCTGGAGAAGCCATGTGCATTACATTCCTTTGCACGTCTTTGTGCAGTAGAAAACATACGATGAGCGAAAAGTCATTCAACATAATCATCAGACACACACGCACACACACAAAACATTCGCTCGGCTCCTTCTTCACTTCCCTCATTCCATTTCCAGAAGCTATGGAACTTTGGAAACCCACTCGCATTTTTCAAGAGCACATTCCCTCATTTGGCATGTCGTTTGCAAATGCTGGGATGAGAACATAATAATGAAAAGACATTCAAAGCATTCTGTTCTATATGTCATCAAGAATTGACCTGTTTTGGGACTGAATACCACGTTATCTTTTGTATTCCACTCTGCTAAACTCCTATCACAAATCTATCAAAGAACAAAAATGAGACAAAGCCAACAAACAAAGTCGTCTGTGTAATTATCGCGGTCAAATTACCTACTTTGGTAAGAAAGCAAAGAAAAATGTGGCTCCTTATCGCATCTTAACAATGCAGGTTACAATTCACAATATACACAGGAAAAAACACAAGCATGTAGGTCCCATAGGCCATTACATTGTTTGTTAGTAGTTTGTATTGTGATTGTGACTTTTGTGACTGTTAAGATTCAGTAAGGAAGAAAATGAAATGGTTTTTACTAATCTTAAACCACAATCTTTACTTCCAAAATTGTCAAGTAAATTGAAATCTGCTTTGGTTTTCTCCTTATCAGCGCCACATAATTAGTTCACATATAATCGTTTTTGCTAGTTAGTCCAGAAAAAACGCAGCAGTAAAAGAATCATTACTGTGCTTTTACAATGCTACAATCCTGTGCACAGTTGCGACAAATGTCAACCAAAGTTCACAGAATATATTTTCTCGAATACTATAGAAAAAGTAGAGAAAATATTGTTATTTTTATTTTCAGGTTTTTATAATATTTTTCAGAATTTTACATTTCATGTGAGAAGTTATGGCTTTTCTATATCCACGCTTTCTATACATAGCAAAGTTTACAATATTCATTCAAGATTTTCTCAGGTGTGCAAAAAAAGAAGACAAAATGACAAGGGCACGAGACGAGGCCACAGAGAAGAGCGGAAAACAAACAGCAAAACTATGAAAAAGATGATAACCTGATAAGGTAGATTTGTGACGAATGCAATGTCTTTGTCAAGACTGAAGAACTTGAGATAAGAAAACAATGCGAAACACTCAAGACTGTAGAACGCTTTTCAACGGAAATGCAATTTTCATTGCTTATTATGCTCACATTCCCTTTTTAATTAGTCATTGCATTTGCGGAATCTGCACACACGATGACAATAATGCCGTTGACATAAAACGCTAAAAATAATGCACGAGCAGAAGTTTCAGATTACTATTCTCACTGTTTTATGTAGTAAAAAAAAATGGTAAGATTCATCATTCATATCAGATATCAGAGCCATGTTTCATGTGTATCTTTTCTCGAGAAAAAGGTGCATCGGTGCATGATAAAACTGATATTTGTGATTGTGATAATTTTACATTAATGAAAGGACATCTCAACAAGTTTTAGCAATAAAGTCTACAGAAACTATAAAAAGGTCTGGACCATGAACACCAGAATCAAAATTATCACTATCAGAGATCTTTGTTAAATGAATAATGCATACAAAAAGAAATTCCCTTCAACGTTTTTATTCTAAAGAATCCCACATTATAATACAGAGAATCTGAAACATGAGAAACTGAATTAAGCGTGTTTGTTTTTTAAAACATATCAATCAATGAAGTAAAAGATTGACAACTTTTTGATTTTCGAAAACAAATTACGGGAAAATGTAGACAGCAATTGTTTCTGAATAATAAAACATTTTGTACAACAATAACAATATTGTTGCAGTAGTTTGTAATGTAAAAATCACAATTTTAAATTAAACAAGGTTGACCGATTAAAATCAAACCCATACGCACACAGACATCCTTTGAATCAGTTTATATAAATATAGTGTAGATTTGTAAAAATATATATATAAAGATCTTGTTCGTTTCACTTTACACATGACTGGACTACTATAATATTTAAGTAATATAGAATTTATTAAAGGTAAAGTGGTAATATATAATTGACATTTCTATCTACGAGTCGGCATGAGCCAGTCCATCATAGTTGTTTTCTTGTATGGTTTCTCTTCGCACGATTGGTCAGCTTCGTACATTTTAATTTTGTCCAGACCCAAAACTTGGAGAGTGTGTCGAGCTTGTTGCATGACTTCCAAGGATGGATGACGGTCTCGGGTCAAAAGCCAGATGGTTTCTATACAAATTGAGAGTGATTTGTTGGGCTTTGAAGAATTTTTAAATTAACTTGATCATAAATTCAGTTTAAATTGATAATGCACCTTCTGAACCGCTCATTCCCATCATTCCTTGTTGACACATGTACTCAATGGAGAAGTTGTCGTAATCCGTGGCCAAAACACGGTAGGTCTTCTTCCTCCCTGTAATAATTTAATAATACACGATGTATGCACACATATATATTAATCAATTTGGATTCTGATCAATTTAATTAATTAATTAATTAAAGTGATACTGTTCTTATCATCTTATCATGTTCTTACATGGCATGGCAGGAACAGAGTATGCAAAGCTGGATGGATCGTGCAATGGATTCTCAATAGCGACGGTAGAGAAGAACGTGTTTGGAGCATTTGTCCTGAAATGAAACGAAGTAACAAGGAAACATTACTAATTAAACACATTGAAATTAAACGGACCAGCTTAGAGCTGAACTAAATAGCTAATAAACGGAAAGCAAGGGAATTAATTGTAATTAGAGCATCAATGCTCTGAATGTAATTTGAGTGTACGGGACAAGAAAGAATCAATAATATTCAATGTTGCTTGTGAAATTGTAAAAAATGTAAAAATTCATAACTTGCATTAACTTAGTACTTTATGACTTGAATTTTCTTGTAGAAATTGTGATTAAGAGTATAAACTTACTTACTGAAGACTTGCTTTGTTATTTTGAATTCAAGACCTGACATAATTATCAACTTTCAGAGATGCATAACGCTGAAAGATAGAGCTTGAAGAATTTTGCATCCACGAAGCCAACATTACCGTATACATTTTATTTTATAGTGGTAATGTGATAACGATGATTACCACAGAAAGAATTATAATAAGGAATGATACTCGACTCAGAAGATGGACTGTTAACAACATTTTAAGAAGTACGCATCATACTCGACTGCTTAGCCTACTGAAACTATCCAAAATTAAGGATTTTAGTTGCCCATCTCGCTCTAGAAACTGAATTAATTGCAGTTTTTGCCTCAGCGACAATTACAAAAAACTGCAATGCAAGTTGGTTGCATCTTTTGAGATTCGAGAATAAAATCACAAGAACTCACAGTATTACCTATTAAAACTATCTGGAAAAGTGTTATTTAATATTTCTTTGATAAACTTACAAACGAGTGACATAGTCCATTCGTAATTTAACTTTGCTTGGGTTGGCAGCGTCCCGGTAGTAAAAGGCAGACCAACACTTCCCTGGCAATTCGGAAACCGTTGGCGTTTTCTCCATTTGCCACCAACGCCCCAAGTACTGAAAACGATTAATCGAAAATGTTAAAAATAAATTACCTTGCATTGTAAATTATAATTAAATGACGTAAATCGAGAAGTGCCTATTCTACTTAGAGTGAGATTTAAATGAAAATAATGGTTTACATGCATTTTGAAATTAATTTGGGGTAATGTGTGACAAGGTAACAAAATGCATTCCAATTGCGAACGTTTTCGAATTCATTGAAACTCGTTCACAAATGATATGGAAAGTGAATTGCTCAATTGTAGAATTAAACGTTTATGCGATTTGGCGTATTTTCTAGATAATTTGAGAACTCACCCTATCAACTTCGAATCCCATGAGAGGCGGGTATTTATTACACAAGGTTTTCTCCTTGGCGGCAACGGCGGCGGTAGCCGCAAGGACGCAGAAGAGCAGCGTTCGGATCTCCATGGTTTGTGGCCTGGGGTCGAGTGAGAACTGAGTGAAAAGCAAATTGACTCGTTGTTTAATCTCTCTCAGCTCTTTTTTTGGGGGAGTCTGTATTTTGTATTGTTGGTTGAACGTTGGACGTCTCCCTTTGCCTCGCTCCTCGTCTACAATAACTTTCACATTGACCTCGTAATGACAGAGAACCGGCTCTCGGCTGACCTGAAAAATCCTTCGGCGCCACCTCACCCACCAACATCAATCTGCAAAGTAACAGTCACTTGCCGAAACAAAAGAAGAAAAAAGGATCCTCTTCACTCTTAATTCTTCTGTGAAATACTCGTAGTACGTCGTCCCTCTTCCTTTTCATACGAACTTACAAACCACAACTTGTATGCACTTTTATTTGTTGTTGTTGAGAAACATGTCTTGTGTGTCTGTCTCAAAAGGAACAAAGTCGACAGAGTGAAATGGGAAGTAAATCTGGACGTGTGGCTCTGTGCCATGAGATGACTAATCCCTGAATCAAGAAAGACCAAGTCACAAAATCCTTTCCATTTCTCATTTGCATACCAAAATGCAACATCCAATCCATGATGTGATGAGACGAGACACAAACTTCCTTTCTACTCTCATATCATTTCCACTTTAATCCACTAAGTCTAAAATCTCTCAACAACAAAACCTGAATTTAGAGTTTGGAATTGTGTTTAAAACCTTGCTCAGCCCGTTTAACTGCATTTCCTTAACCATCATTTTTTGCATTCATCACCTTCACTTTAGTATGTAACACTTTACACTCATTGACCTTTGGATTATTGTCCCTGGTTGCTGGTTCAATGCATGTTTGAAATTTTTCACCCTTAATAGCATTTCTGCCCCATTTATTTTCCTAAAATCTTAACCTGTAGACACTTTAGATTACAATTAATAAGAGATTTCAAGAATACGACGATTTAAGAAATTTTACACATGTAAAACGTTGGAAATTGAAAGGAAAGTGTGAAAACAATGATATTAAAAAGAATATGATTGTTTCAGATTACTATCAAAAATGTTATTTCTGAATTTTGGCGGAGTGACAAGGAAATCCTTGTTGAATGTCAACATGCACCTGAGCCCTTTTTGCTAAAGAGCCTCATCCCATCATCGTCGTACCATCAAAAGTGCAAGTGGTTGTCAGAGGAGGCACACTAATTGGTAAAGAAAGTTGGTCTTAGGCGTTGCCTCAAGTTGGTCAAGCGAAACCCGGTTTTGGCTCATCTTACCATTTTGCGATGTACTTTTAGTTGCACCTTTTTAAAGCTGTATGTTGCTGTATTGTTGTATAGGAAATCAGAATCACACTTGACAGCATCTTCCTCGGTTTTACTACCAAAAAAGTGGATCAACAGTTGAAAGTACAATTAATATCCGTCCAAGACTTTACGTACTTTTCTACGTGGGAGATCACTCGAGCGGAAGCGGACATGATGAAATTAACGTTGGTTGTTTCTTAGTAATTTCGTATAAACTTCCTTTATTCCTTTATTCCTTTTGCTCTTTACGTCTTTACATCTTTACTTCTTTACCATGAACTTCAGATCATAAACCATGAAGTTTAAATATTAATCGTACGAAATTGTATTAGGGCCATTCATTATTGAAGATTTAACTTGAATGTTATGCAGAAATTGCAAATTGCGATTAATTTGATGCGTTCTTTGAGGCTCCTGTGAATTTTGTGTCATATTAAACTTTAATATTTATGCTTTTTGAATCTAAAATGTTAACATTTTACTTTATTTCCGCGATTCATTTTCTGCAATTTTCCAATCCACGTACAGAAAAGACGGCGACGACATGAATGTAATCAGGGTAATTTGACCTTTGACATTTACACTTACACTGCAAATGCAATTGCAATTTATCAGTGCACATTATAAATGCCAAATCACCCTCTGACCTATCCGCCTATCACCCATCAATCTAAATATTATTTATTTCTATCCGCAAATTATTACATAAATATGAACATTTTGTAAACGGAACGCACCCGAAACATTTTGTTACATTGTTTTCTGTGGTTCTTCATAAATCATATGATAATGACTTGTGGTTTCGTATTTTGTTTAAACTCTACAAAAACTATACAGTATACACACTTTTTGCAATTTTTTCTACAAGATAAGCAAAATTGTGTAGACCACTTTTTCTTATGTGACTATAGTTGTTTGCATGCATCTCTCCCGATGGCGTAATAAGAACATAATAAAACACCAGACAATGGAAAATTATTAAAGCTTTTTTTTCGCAAAAACTTTAATGAAAAGTAATGACATATAAGTAAAGTACATTGCGCTATGGCATACAACAATGCACTTCTGCATTGTAATATGTATAATGTAATGTTTCGATCTTTGGTCTGTGGAGAAAGTGGACACATGTCCATGTTTTATAGGTGTCGAACAAGTTTTCTAATTATTAAGCAATGGAATCTTTTATTCCCATCATTTACTCTAAACTTATTGTGGTTTTTTTGCTTGAAGCATCGAGCACCAATGCAATGTGCGTCAGATTTTTTAAAGGATTGTTCCTTATCAATTTGAGGAAAAAGTGAAAAGTGAAATGCATCTAATGGTACGAGCCGTACGTACATACATAAGTGTTATAGTTATAGCCATAGCTTATACGATGATGTAGGATAGGAGCAGATAATATTCATTTGCTATTGACGTTTCATCGCGAAGGTTTCTATTACGCAAAATGTACTTAGGTACAATGGAATGAAATCTCTTTAATGTGTTAGCATCCCAATCCCGATAATGTTTTAATGAGGCGACTTAGTGCTTTTGCAAACGATAGTAAAACAATAACTCTTGTCATGAAATTAAAGAAACATTCCATGATTATTGATTAGCAATAAATATGCCACCAATAAAATAATTAGGCAATAGTAAAAGCAGTTGCAGTTTTGCAATCTGTGTTTTTCAAAGGAAAGTGTTTCCGGGTCTCGATTGGGAAACGTTTGATCGCTTTTTTGCAAAAAGTTTCAAAAACATTTTCCTTGCAATTGCAACTGAGAGACATAGTCCGAAAGGTGTCTGAAAAACAATAAATCCTCCTCCTATGAGGTGGTCCAACATCCAACAACCTTACGACAATTGCACGATTTTTGAATACCCCTTGACCTTGGTCAAAGGTCAATTGTCAATTTCCAAGTGCATACCCGTAAAGCCATGCCATCGCCCCTATGTTTCTGCACACACGCGGGGCAACAAGGCTCCAATTTTGATTCATGGTTCGAGTCCGTTTTCCATTTCCACAAAATCATTCATTGAGTTAGTTGGCTATTGGCTTCTTGACATCCGTCAGTCATTTGACTGTCGTTATTGTACTTTTCTTGTGAGTAAACTATTTACGAAGTTAACAAATTGAGTTAATCAAACGGAACCTTAAACCTTAAACGTACAGTTTGTAAGTTTTTCGAGTGAAAACATTAGAAAATGCCTCCAAAATGTAAGAAATCACGGAAAAGTGGTTTCTACTTTTTTATGAAGGAGTATCGACAGACCCAAGAAGCAAAAGGGATTCTATTTCCTCGAGGAATGCAAGATGTGGTCGCTTCCGCTCATCCTTTGTACAAGGTAAACCCTCCAGATGTCAAATAAACAAAAAATTGATGAGTTTGACCTGGTTTGACCCATTTATTTTCGCCGGCAAATTGATTGCGAATCATGTTTGTCCATTTTTGTAGCAACTCACGTCCGAACAGAAGCAAAAGTATGAAATTCTGGCAAAGCAAGTTAAAGAGCAGGAGAAAATGAACATGCCTAACAAAATCACAGGAGAAATGTACTTTTAATTTATAATGCAACTTTAATTACGTACGGTTAAAAAGATAAGGTTAAATGATGGTTTAATGACTCAATCTACCGCAGTTTCGCTCAAATGAATGAGAACATGAACAAGGAAAAGGACCGAAACATTTTCGAGAGTAAATTAGTTTCACAATTAGTTCAAACGGACGGCTATGAGAACAGAGCTTACATTATTTTGAAAACCATCCACTCGGTACAAGAATTTACTGGACATAGATCCGAACCAAATTACTGGCCTCTAGAAATTGCAATTGCAGCGTTCAGTTTGAAAAAGGGACTGCTTGGCTCGTACTCCACGCTGATTGATACAGGTATTTCTGTTGCCATTATTGCTATACTTTTACAGTTAATCAACAGATTTTGTTTATTAACATACTACTTTATGCAATGTTTAGAATTGATATGAAGTTACTTTGAAAATTTAAAAACGTTTATGCAGTTAAAGTTCCACTTGGCTATGCAAGCGCTGCAAAGGATACTGGAGAAGACACTGGACTTCCGCAACCTGGATCTAAACTCTTTAGTGAATGTCATCGTGATTACTCTCAGATTTTGGATAAAATCAAGAAATTTATCATTAAGGTAAGACGTACATCTCGCGAGTTCATTGTACCTGACGCAACATTGCAAAATTAGTATGTTAAAGCATCTTCCTTTCCACTTTATTGCAGTTCACTGAAGGTTACCCGGGACCAAAGGCTATATTCACCAAGAGAGAAGAGATGCCTAGCGCGAAAGGCTGTATTGACTGGTTAATTCGCAGTACAAACTCACATGGTTAGTTTTATAATGTTTTTGTCTACTGTGTAGCACAGTAGACCGTAGACGATGTAGTAAAATATGTTACGATACGTTTCTAGTTATGAAATCATAATGAACAATTACTATATTACAGAGAATCAAGATTTTAGCGAATTTTTCTTGAACTTGGAGTATCTTAGAATCACTCAACTTTTAGTTGAAATGTCTGTTTTGGCAAGCTCCATTAACCCTAGTTGGAAGTCTAGGATGAGTCAGCAAAAATTAGAGTATCAAGCTGGTAAATGCTGATTTACAATTTTTGGCATATTATATATCTAATAAATCGATGGCAGTTTCATACATAAATAATGTAATATAATATTATTCTGATTCATAGAACGACTTTTGAACAGTGCTTCATACGACTTCAAGGCTACCATCACTTGTCAACATCATATACGTGTAAGTATTACAAGTTCCAACTCTCAACTAGCATTTTTTGAACTTGAGACGAGACCCTCCTAATGAAAACAATGTGATTAATTTACTTGTATAGAAAGAGTTGAAAAAAAGGAAAATGAACGCTTGCTGTAAAAACATCGTTTTGCGTCGTGTCTACCTCATTTTTCGTGAATTTGTTCCGGCGTTTAAATTGCAAATGACTGACGGGCATCTCATAGAAAAGTTGGCGGAAAGACGAGAAGAGCTTCAAAAGGCAAAGGGCAAATGTTTCCTAGAAAATACTGAATAGTATTTACAGGAGACGGCTTTTTGATGGAACCATGTATTATTTATTTGGCAGTCTTGAACATGAGATAAAAAATCAACAGTCAAATCAATAACGCTAAAATTATTGAAATTAATATGCAAAACACATGAAGGTCATGTCGTATATTAAGTTACACTAGTACAGTCAACTTATTGATTGGTATTGAATAATTGAATTGTAAAATGTGATTGTGGTCAAAGTTTGTCTTACCACCATAGTACTTCGTTAAATTAATCTCACCATTATATAAATACTTTATAAACTATGTTATGTTACTACAATAAAATATGACCATCGTATATTTTTGTGTGTGGAAGACAACAATCACGTTTTCTCAGTTTGGAGTTTATATATAGTTGCAAAATTGCAATATGGTAACAATTAACAATGGTATCGCCCGTTTAGGGCACATGAATTGTACTTACAGCTAATCTCACTATGAAGTTTACATTTTACAAGTTTTCTACTTCTTCATGTTCATGTTTTACCAGTTAACAATTAAACCAACTTCATTGACGATATTTGTCTAATTCCAGTCCGTTTATTCTGATTGCATATAGCCTAATACTTTACTGTTTTGCTAATTTTTCATTGTTGTACTGCGTTTATTTACTTTTTGTAATTGTAAAATCCTCTGCCTTTCTTGACACCAAGATCTCCATTCTGAACCATTTTCGCAACGAGAGCAGAAACAGCATAGTTAGGATCCTCCGGGTAACGTTTGTGTAATGTTTCCATTGTTGTCAGGATCAAATCCAATCCAATAGCATCCATAGTTTCCAAAGGACCTTTGGCATACGCAGAAGAATGACGCATGGCACGATCAATGTCCTCTTTGGATGCGTCTCCTAAAATTGAGCAATATTATAGTGAAATGATGATGATGATGATGATTCATGAGGGCAAAATCTCATAATATTAACAATTAAGTTATTTTACCTCTCTCGAGCATGTTAACAGCCTTCTTGAACCATGGAAGTCTCTGGACCCGGGTAACCTTCAGTGAACTGCAATAAAGTGGAAAGGAAGATGCTTTAACATACTAATTTTGCAATGTTGCGTCAGGT
>JABASF010002914.1:0-12367 GCA_019776145.1 Harlomillsia oculata
AAATGTAAATTCTGTTTTATACCATAGTCATAGTTAAATGATTCGTTTTTATTTAACAATCATTTTATTTTACGGAATTTGGATTAATACATTGATATGGCTCTTGGTTTGGTTTATTTAGGATCTTCGGTATCCTCCAGAGCACGAGTCGCAGCCCATCAAACATGCATCACTGCCTGTTAGTTCAGATAAGGTCAAGGTGGAGCTCAAACATTCCCCATCATTGCCTATTCTTTCAGACCAGGGGAAGTCCAAACATAGCTCGTTGCCTGGGCCTTCACGAGAGTACCATTCAGATCCCGGGCCTTCTAATTCCACTCATTCAAATGCCAATGCACATGCTATGAATTCCCCACCATCACCAATTGCACACGATATGCCTACAGGAGGTTCACAGCAAGAAATTGCACTGTCTCCCAAGCAGTCCAAGTCTAAATCTACAAGTGGGAAATCGTCTGGATCGGGAATCAGTAGCGTAAGTGTTGATGTGTAATTGCTACTATAAATTCCTTTCACCATAATATAAGCTAGCTATTCAGTATTGAAGAAGATGAAATTATCAACTTTCTTTTTCTTGTATGCTTTTCTTCAACAGATGTATAGAAAAGCTATGTATGGTTATGTTACACAGGATTATAAAACCGCTAAGGATCTCTCTGATATCAGCACTGATTGGGAATATGAAGATGATAAAAAGGATTCCCAACAGTCATCCAACGATGACCTTACGAGAACTTTTCAAACTCTTGGAGATATACATGATACATTGACGCGAAGAAGTTCCTCAATAGGCAGTCGTCGAAGTGCTTCGTCCTCTCATTGGCAGACTACTGGTCTTACAAAATCAGAGCTAGCTTACGAACGGAAAAGAGGTGGGTATTTAGTTGATGACATACAAACAAATATATAATTACATCAATTATAAAACTGATACGGTTTCTATTGTAATGTTTACCTTGTTTTGAATTGGTATTTTGTTTATATTATAGCTGAATCAGGTGACGTAAGTAGTTTGCTCGACACTGAAAGTTCTTCAATGGTGTGGCTTCAAGCTGAAGTTTTAGGTGCAAAAGACCATCTATTGCAAAGCGGCAAGGAAAGTACTGACCAAAAAAAGAAAACAAAGAGTCGGGGCGTTCAAACGGATAAGCCGAATTCACCTCCTCTGGAGCGGAAGGAGCATCGCAGCCGTTCAGGTTCAGACGCATTTAAATCAGAGGTTCGTGGTGATCGCCGACCTATTGACGAAAGTACCACTGCGGAAATTGGTCTATCGTCCTTTAGTTCTGGCACTATGAGTCCTGCTTGTCGTATGATTGATCAAATGGCTAATGGACCTACCGGTTCATTGAAAAGTGATGAAATGAGTAAGCTTATTGACTTACATCGCCAGTATCATATCAAGAAAGTGCGCAAAGAAATTCAGCATCTAGAGAAGCTGGATAAGTAAGTTTTGACATGTAAATGTAGTTATGATTTAATTCCAGAACGATACAAATTTTGCTTAACATTGTAACTCGTAATAAAAATTCCCATATTTTGGTACTCTAATTTTTAAATATTTTTCGTTACAAGGTTTGTTAGTGAAAGATATCAACTTCCTGCAAGTTCTGCTAGTAGCAGTGCTACTACCGAAAGTGAAAAACCGAAAGGACATGTAAAGAAGCATGTTAAGGAGCGTCTTCCTCATCCGCATGATCCCAATCCTGAACAGTATAAACGCACGTTAATACCTGCCAGTGGGCCCTCTACCTCTACTGGACACCGTAAAACTCCTGGGTACTGGACGAAGACAGAGATTTTGACAGTTGAACCAAATTTATTGAAACGAAGCTTTGTCTGCTCCAAGCCTAGAGACATTAAATCACGAGCTGGAGAACGTAAAGAACAAGATAAGGTACTCAGGAAACGAACTGATGAATTTAAAGGACATGGAACAAAGGATGGAAAGACCAAAGATCTTGTCAAAGAACCCTCTGGCATGTTGGAATTAAAAGAGCAGCTTTGTCAGATTTCTAATATGGTTCAAAATATTCAGAAGAAAATTTCACAGCCAGTTCAACAACCTTCATATGACTCTTCCACTTCTACTCTAAGTCCGTCTTCATCTGAGAGTACGACTTCTGATATTTATTACGTGCTTGAACCACCGATTTCGACAAAATATGTGATTGCAAAAGGAAAGGAACGGATTTCAAATAAAAAGGTGAATGGAAAAGGAAAGGAAGAGATTTCGAAAAAACAGGTGAATGGAAAAGGAAAGGAAGAGATTTCGAAAAAACAGGTGAATGGAAAAGGAAAAGAAGAGATTTCGAAAAAACAGGTGAATGGAAAAGGAAAAGAAGAGATTTCGAATAAACAGGTGAATGGAAAAGGAAAGGAACAGATTACGAATATACAGGGGAATCGAAAAGGAATGGAACAGATTACGAATATACTGGTGAATATAAAAGGAAAGGAACAGATTTCGAATAAGATGGGACCAGCAAAGAAGCCGACTTCAGGTAAACATGTGATTGAGCCGGTAAAGAAACCAGTGCGACCTCCCATCGCCTTCAACATACCATTCCCACGATGTAAGATATTCGAAAATAGTGGTACTGCTAATGTGAAGACGACCATGAAAGATCTCAAGTGGACCGAAAACATAGTTGTGTTCCGTAAACCTAGTTTGGTGCAGACAATAACCGTAGAAGAAGAAGATGATGATGTAAAAGACGACGACGATAAGGAAGAAGAAGACAGCGATGAGGAAGAACAAGACGACGATGAGGAAGAAGGCGACGATAAGGAAGATGAAGGTGATGATAAGGAAGGAGAAGGCTATGATAAGGGCGAAGAGGATGACGATAACGAAGAAGAAGGCGACAATAATGTGGAAGAGGACAAGGAAAACGAGCCTGAAGGAAATAATTATTCGGAGAAAATTGCTTTGATAACACTCCAGGTTTGTTTTTTGCATGCAGAATTTCATGGACATAAACTATTGGTTTTATAATATGCTTGTCGTTTTTAATGTCATAGGAAGCGTTGCATATCTGTTATCCTGATTCCATTGCGCGAATGAAGGCGCGAGAGGAAGTCATTCAGAAGCTAAAAAAGGAGCGTGTCGAACGAACCGAGCCCAAGCGTGATTTGGTGCGTAATGAGGCCCTAGGTAACCGGACACACATTCATACCAACATTGCACCACGTAAAGGTACACAAGTAATTCGAATTGAATAATGTAGTGAATACGTGAACTTAGGTGTGCAATTGAAATATAATTTTGTTTCAGAACCTCGTTTAATGAGTTCCCAGAAAATGAAGTCTTTGACGCGAAAAAAGTACAAACAGTTAGCAGAAGTGCAGGAAAGACGGTTAATGCGAAAGGTTGAAGAAGAAAGAAAGACCAATCGTCTCATGTCCAGTACCTTTGCTACCGTAAGTTTTTAAATAAAACCATTTTACTCGTGCTCGTGCTATTGTTAAATTTATTCTGTACTGTTAAAAATATGCCAAATTGTTTTTTTTCCGTAGAATCTCAGACGATTCCTTGCCTCGAGGGGATCCACTAATGTCACGCACGCACACAGTCTCATCAGGGACTGACATTCATTGGCTTACAACACAAGTTGACTTCCCATTCAGTCCTCCACAAACAATTCAAGATTTGGCTAAATTAGAGTCTATTTTTGATGTCTTTGATCTTTACTTGCGGTTAAGTTACCGTTTCCAAGATTTATTTCCTGAACCTGGTCTCGTTCGGGATACACAAACAGAATTGGACTTAATTATTCAAATGGGAGTTTTCAAATAACTATTAATACGTGGCAGTCCCAATTGCACAGCAGGCTAAACAGGCTATCATTCACAGTTTCCCTAATAATGCAAATTAGTAAGTATAGTTACATATTACTGATATTACTATCAATTCCAAAACGTTGAAATTACATTACACGTGTAATAATAGTAGGTGTACAAACTATGATACACACCAGATCAAGTTTCCAGTGACCTTCACGGAAATTAACAAGCACATCTAAGGCCTAATTGTTAGTTACACGAGCTTTGCAAAGATCTCTAATTAATAATGTAACAACTACTGCCGTAGTTTTAATCTGCTTGTGCCAAAATATAGACGGGCGAACTTCGAGTCAGGCGCGGGCGTTTACTCCAAATTAATTATCAGTAATTCGCTAACAATTGAGGATTAGTTAAGGTATCCGAGGAACTAAAATTGCTGTATTAGGTGTCCTTCAATTTACGAAATAGAATACGAATTTACGAATAATATTACGAACCCTAGAAATATATTATAGTTCATGCCTATTAAGAAATTAGGTGAATGTCTGAAAATTCTACCACTTAAGATTGCTAAATGTGACAATAACCCCGATAACGTATACACTATCGAAAAATAAGTATGATATCAAAATGGTCGTTATCAACTCGTATGTAAAATTGTTTTCCGCGTGAATGCAATGAATGTACGAATGGAGTATACGTTGTCAACATGTAAACAAAATGAACTGAATATAATAAAATTATTATGGTAAATTGAAAATTATTCGAGTTTATTTTTAATCATTAAGAGTACAGATTTCATTGGATTTTTGAGTATAAAAAAGAGTTCATTGTATAATTGTATTGCACTGTTCATCGTAAATAGCCATTTTACAAATCGATTGTATAAAATGCGAGCAGGTAAAACGTGTGACATTTTGGCACCGTTTCATTGAAGACAATTGATTAATCAGTTCATATTACCAAGTACAAGAAACTGGTTACTATTCCAAGGACTCCACTCCAATTCCACTGGATTTTGTGTTGGTGGTGGCGGCGGCGGTGGACTCTGGTCATTTTCATTATGGACACTTCTTCCATCCGCATTTTCCCAAGCATGAAGCAAAATACGCCACAAACGAATCTGGCCATCGAATGATCGTCGACTGCATTTCTGAGTGATTGCCGGTGTAGTCGGACATCCCGACGTCCGCCGGTCTCTATGGAATCACAAATCAACAATGTATTAGTAAATATACAAAAATCCATTTTTAGTCTAGCTTGGGAAGTCGAGGTCGTTGGAGGTGTTTGGTCGCACGTTTGGTCATATTGAAACTTTAGGTGGTCATAAAAGCCAGTTGACCTTCATTGTTGATTGTGAGGTCAGTGGTCATATCAAATAGTCTTACTTTGGGATTCGTTCGGTGTACTTTTTGTATTCCTGGGTGTTTTTTCCAAAATCTACTTGACGTTCACGACGAACCAACACTATCGGATCCGTTTCAAAAGAAGGACGGAGCAAGTTACCAGGACGATTGTATCTGTTGAACATTTTGGTTGAGTGAGGTAACAAAACTTTTTGGAACTTTCAGAATAATTTTACGAGATCACGACAAATTTTGTACTACTTGTGTGTGATTGTGACTTGTTTTTGACAGGAAAACCGCTTCTTTTGACCGTCTTTGCGCCTTTGCGAGCTTGAAATAACATCATCTGCAATTGCTGAGCGCCAGAAACCAAAGATGCAGGCTGAAAGATTTGGAGACAAAATAGCAGAGTTCTCCTTTGACATTCGTTCCTTGCTCGCAATCGCGTTCTTCCTTGTGTTGTGCCCAGTCATTTTATCCGCCATTCACGGGTTCAACAGTGATAACATCCATTTGAAAGTACAAGAGGCAATCCGGCTTGAGCGTAAGATTCCATAATCATATTCTTACAAACTTTTGAAGGTTTTAACTTTTGGTTTTCCTTTGAGTGGTTCAAACGTTGGAGAAGGACTTTTGACTATTTTCCTTTGGGTTTGGAATGTATATGATTCATGATTGATAGTTTTGACTTTTACTTGTCATGTTTAGTGATTGTTTGCTTTGTTTCTCAAATGTTGTCATTCATGTTGATTGGACTAGCACGTTTTGATTGTTGATTATTGGTTGTCTAATGTTGAGTTATTATAATTATTACAGAGCAAGAAGAGGCAAAGCAGCGGCGCCGTGAACGTCGTGAACGTAACCGTCGTGAACGTCAATCCCAAAAGGAACGTGCTGCTACTAATTCTGACGAGCCTCAGAAGAAGTAAAGGAATAAGTCAAAACAAATCATTCTCGCACATTACTCAAACCATAAATATTGAAAGGATTAGTACAAAGTAAAGGATTCAAAAACTACGATAAAAAAAACAGCTAAAAATTAATAAGAAGGTACAGTAACTTACGAATTTCCATGCCAAGGTGTATGAACTATTCAGTGTTGGGGTGGTGGTCTCTTCGGATTGTAGGTCTCCCGGTTCAGGACCGAGGTATTTGCACATTAACATGTAGTAGAGTATTGAACAAATCTTCGTTGGTAACATGCTACAAGTACAATAATTTAGTTAGTCTTCGCGTCGCATCATCGTCTAGCAATTCTTCTAGTCCAAAACAACATAAAGGGTTGCAGAAATTATTACAAGTAACTCCCATCAACCCCGCAAGTCCTACCGCAAAACGCCAAGCTAGAGAGTCAGCCAAGAAACGAGAGAAAAGCCTGGATAGGTGTTTTATTAGTCAAGTTCGTGCAATGAATGAGTTTATGTTAAGTGTAGAAGATTTAAGTGGATTACGCAAAACCCTAAGAAGATCCCCTTACCAACTTGATCCACTGATGACAGTTTATTGGAGAAAAGATGTAGAAGCCAAGTAAGCATTTACATTCATTCATATTCTTTACTGTAATCGAATGTATCGAATCAGGTCAATGTTAGTGAATTATATGAACGTTTTATTACAGAGCATTAGAAGTTCACGGGAGTATTGAAAAGTTACAAGCAGCGAAGAGTCATGCTGCGTATTGCAAGGCGAAAGAGGAAGGATTAGATGATGGTATGTGTACAACATCTTAATTCAAATTGTTACAAAAATAATATTACTAATATAATATTTCAGTCATGTGTATAACGTAAATTGTTTTGATTTTGCAGGATCTATTTTAAATATTAAAAGGGTTCTTAAACGATATCGCAAAGAATCATATGACTATGATTATGATGACACACCTCAGGAGCATACGGAAAGTAGCCTATTGCACGGATCTGGTAGAATAGTTCTCGCTGCCATTACAATGTAATTGAAATTATGTAATAACTTTGACATTAGCTTATGAGTGTCTTATTTTAAATGTTGTAATTTTGATTTTTATTACAGAAACGGCACTAATTTCATTATAAAGTTGATGGCGTGGGTCGTTACTGGATCTCATAGTATGTTTGCAGAAGCCATTCACTCTCTAGCTGATACGATAAATCAGTTAATTTTAGCTTACGGGATTCACAAGTCAACTCAACGAGCCAACCTGGATCATCCTTACGGTTACACAAATATGCGACATGTAGCGTCACTTATTTCAGGAGTCGGTATTTTTTGTGTGGGTGCCGGGTTGTCGTTCTACCATGGAATTACTGGTCTACTCTACGGACAACCAATCGATTCTTTATATTGGGTATAAAGCTCATATTCAGTACATGAAATTTGATTTGAGTTTATTACTTTGTCCATTGAATAATTCACGTTATTTCTTTATTTCCGCAGGCGTTTTTAATTCTTGGAGGTTCCTTCTTATCTGAGGGCGCTACTCTTTTCTTAGCGTGTAGAAGCGTAAAAAAGAAATCGAAAGCCAGCAATATGTCATTTTGGGAATATAGTAAGTCTTCTAAGATAATAAAAATATGTTGTTAGTATGTGTTTTTTGAAGCTAATATATACTAACATTACTTTTTGCAGTTTTTCGAGGCAAGGATCCTTCACTGAGTGTAGTCATTTTAGAAGATACAGCTGCCGTGTCTGGAGTAGCTGTTGCCGCCTTATGTATGGGTTTGTCCATGCATACTGGATCTCCCATTCCAGACGCTGTTGGCTCGCTAATAATTGGTGGACTATTAGGTAATGCACATATGATAGTTGTTATCAGTCAGTAAACACCATGAATGCATTGGGCTAACATTATTGATAATTTGATTTCTTGTCTTTTTATAGCCAGCACAGCGTCATTTATTATATATTCCAACAGTGCGGTTTTGGTTGGTCGTTCCATTCCACAGGACCAACTCGATAAGATAAACCGCGAACTGGAAGCTGACCTGATGGTACGTGCCATTCATGATGTCAAAGGCATCGATATTGGAAATGACCTGATTCGCTACAAAGCAGAAATTGATTTTGATGGACGAGAACTGACTGCAGCATATTTGGACAAAGTAGATACCGGGAAATTATTGGAAGTACGTGTTTATAAATTATGATCTTAATAATAACAACATATTAAAAGTAACATGAAATTTCAAGTTCTGAATCTTTTTTATGTATTGATTAGGAAGCGAGGAACTGTAAGAACACTGTGGAGGTAGAAGACTTTTTATTGAAACATGGCGAAAATATTGTGGACACGATGGGCGCAGAAGTCGACAGGATAGAGAGCAAGCTTAAAAAGGACAATCCGGAAATAAGACATTGCGACCTTGAAATTTTGTAGTATTGATTTTGAGTTTTAGCAGGCTGAGCTTGCTAATGTTATCAACGATTCTATGTCATTTATATTGCATTTTTAATTCTCTACTTGGACATTATTCTTGAACCACTCTGACACTGTAACCCCTACTTATTATCGACGTAGTACTATTTCCTATACTATTGGAACGTTCGTCACCAAAATTATTCGTATTATTAATACTACATGATTCTCTTTTATTATTTCAATTGAATGACGTAATAAAATTGTAATACGTGAGCATGATAAAATAATAATAATGATTCTCGTTTCAATAGTTATATTTGGTATTTTATTTTCGAAATCAGAAATCTGACTCTGAAGATCATAATTAGGAAATCCATTTCTCAAATAAAGGGTATTTATTTATAGTTATTATTGTGGCTTGATTGCCATACTCAGCGTCAGTTTTAAAGATCTCGTTTTTCATTAGATTTTACTCGAGAACACCTGCAGTAATATAATTGCATATGAAAATGAATTATTCAGGGATATAATAATACGAATATGATTGTAGCAATAACATTCACGAACCCGCAATTGCTTGACGTCCAAACGAATCCTCGTGGACATCCCATTGGTTTGCATTGACAAGTGCATGTTGCATTGTCCCAGTATCTATTGTCCTCCGTGATCGCCGCTTGTGAACAAGCGTCTTGCTCATCATAATTTGCACATTCGCAAGAACACCTTGAAGCGACGTACTTCTATCAAAGCATATTTGCATTAATAAGTGACGTTTTTTAAAAGTTACAAGTAAGAAAGTAATTGTAATACTTGTTTGATAGTGCAATGATGTGCTTCAACAGAACAACCGCATCGACACTCTTCATGATGCTCCAGCATATACTCTGTGCATGTAATGGACCCTCGACTCGTCTTATCCAACTGGTACACCTTAGAATTAAAATCATCCAAAGATGCGATCGCAATTGTTTTTAACGAAATCATACTTTGGAATACAAAAAAGTATACTGAAAGCAATCCAATTACAGGGATAACAACCGGTGATTTCTTAATTGGGATACACTCCTTATGATTCGCGCAGTGGCCACTGCAGCGCTTAACCTTTACCACAGAAGGCAGTAACTATTTGCACATACAAATAAATTCCAGTTATTAATATACAAACAAAGGCAACAAAATAAAATTGTTATTGCATTCCAAGTCTACCATTCCAAAATCTTGTGGTCGACTGACAGTATTGTAGAGAATTCTTTTGGGGACATAATTAAAAACAGCAATAAGAAACTAACAAATAAATCTCATAAGACAAAGAGAATTACTTCATAATTTGGACCAGGGCGATCCAGTCTGATAGTTGTCATTTCAGGATGCCGACATGAGACTGCGTTCATCGCATTCTTGATCATTGCGTGTCTGCTCTGTGTGCAAGTATCTGAAAAAAAGGTCAAATAAATTGTAACTTTAATTACTAAATTAGCTGTTTGATGTTGAAGCACAAAAAATTAGTCATCCAGCAGAGATAGCTTGAAAACTGATGAAACTACACTTGAAGTCACAACAGAGAAAGTTAGTTCATTTAGAAGTATGCTGCTAAATGAAAGTCAGTGTCATTTATGCCATGCCCATAAAACCATTTTAATGAAGTGTTTCCATACAACTCAAACAATTACAGTAAGTTTTTATAAACACTTGTTGTTGATATCCGCTAAGTCGTACGTCATTAACACAACCCCATAACCTACCCACCCGTGCATGTAGTGCGTACTTGCTAAATACCCGTTTATAAAGTCAAGAAAATAACATTTTATTTTTAACCTTGTGTGTTTGTGTTCAAACTGCGATCGTTTCCTTCACCTTCCTCGTCATCGTCCGGTTGCGTATCAAACGTATGACGCTTGTCATTTCTAAAATTAAACAGGTTGGAACTACGAACTGCCTATACAAACAAAGTGTAAACATTTCATCACTTAAAGTTCGACTTTGTGAAATAATATTAGTAAGGCAAACATAATATTAATTACAGAATGAGGTAACCGAAACGCTGTTGGTGATTTGTCGAGAAAATCTTCACTGTCCGTGTAATAGGGAGCAACAAGTGGAAGGACGCGGAAACTTGTTAACAATACAATGGCAAATGAAACCTTACACATTCTGGTCGGAAAGAATTTCAACAAAGGGCATTTATATTGGCAAAGGAATCAAATATTTATGACTGGTAAATCCTGGAAACTTCTAGAATCATTTAACGAAAGTGGAATTTCAGGCTGCTGTTTCAGGTCTTTCTTTCCTGTTTGAAAGCAACCGAGGGGTATTGTGAGACACGCCGAACTTATGTAACGGTATAGTTTTGGTACGACTTCAAATGTACTAAAATGTTGAGTCCAAATTTTCAGGTTGCTGTTCTTTTTTACTTTCAGTGGTGTTTCTGGACAGGAGCTCGGTACAACGAAATCGTCCATTTAAAGTTGACGATAAAAAATGTCACTGATGCTTAGTCATTCGCTCATGCTCATAGCTCCTAATACTAACTGACCTATTTTTAATCGCAACTCCTAGAAATGCCCATAATTCAAACTTTGAGGAAAACACCAACGAATGTATTAAAACTATTGGTAAACCAATTACTTCACGCAATGATAACGTACCGCGATGCCCGTCACTTCGATCTAAATTACATGCGTTATTCCTGTGTGGTTGCTTTCATATCCTACTTCCTTTCGTCTTTGTACCAAATTGTGTGCAATACAAATTTATCAAATTTTTTCCGTTGCGTTATAAAGATTAATTTTCGAGGTTCTGACGCAAATTGCGACTGGGGTGACGGCATTAAAACATTTTCCATTGCATAGGTATATAATTTAATTTTATATCCGGTACCCCAAGTTACGTTGAAAAATGATAAATCATTAAAATCCCACATCGCTGATACTAAACGTAATTACATTTACTAATGGCACTGTCAACCGGAAATTAGAGGAATTGTGTGTGTGTGGTAATTAGTTTGTAATTACTAGAATGTTGCGGCTTTTCATTTCCTACGAATGACCTGCTTACAAAAAATTGTGAAATTCTCAACACGTTTTTATATTCCGTAATTAATAACATTTTTATTAACATTCATGTATAAAATAGTGGTAAATTTAGTTTGCAAGAAACTGACGAAGTGTCAAATTGGACGAAAAGACGAAATACTAGGATTTGTACAGTTTGCATGAGTGCGATTTCCAAGTATACCCAGTAGGACTCAGAGAACGTTAATTAAAAGAATGAAGTAAAAGAACCTTCGGAGCTTTTTTATTTTTCTTGAAAATGTTTTGTGATGAGAGTTTCGATGTTTATTGGAGCATACATAAATGAAACCTGTCGTTTTGTCTGCATGTCTTGCAAAATAACCAGAACATTCTACCATGAGAAAATTCATTTGGCTTCTTTGCATTATTGTTTTCTGTAACCGTTCCATTTGATTATTTATGCTTGAGCTCCTATGTTTACGACAATTGCATAGCCAATACATTTCTATCAAACTTGATTGACTGAAGCTAAACTTTGAAACTTGAAAAAGCATTCACAATTCCATGATCAAAAACAATAATTAAAATTTACGATTATTTACGCAGAAATGTTTCATTCTATAAACATATTTATCCTAACTTGATGTGTGATAGTGATGTCCCATTGTGTAGGAGTTCACTCGCGCTGTTACGCAAGAACTGTACGGAGAAAGAAAGCAACCACAAAGAACATAATAATATAATATTAATGTTACAATACTTATTTTACAATGAGCGTCACAGACATGACATGGTGAATAGCCGAAGGTTCTGGAACGTCCTAGACGACAGGTGAGAGGTGGATCTATCAGGTACAAAAGATCTCCAACTCTCATTCTTTAAGGTTC
>JABASF010002915.1:0-12350 GCA_019776145.1 Harlomillsia oculata
TTCCTTTTCAAACTAATTGTCGGCATCTTATTGGAAATATTATAAGGCTGTGACTGATTCTGAACGGCAAGTGGGGTAACAACACCAGAGCTACTTCGACTACTCGTAGTTGTACTTCCGCTTTCGTTGTATTTTTCTCGCTCTCTCAGCATGGTCACCAGACGTGTCAGATCATGAGGAACATCCACTTGAGGGATATTAGCAAACGGTTGTATTCCAATGCCGGGGATGCTTATTGGAATTGGAAGTCCGAGGAAAGGCAGCGAACTATTCAAAAGAGCGGCAGAAGGGTCAACCTCGTGCCTACTGTTGACTCGAGTTGATGAGGGAGTTGTTGGAGTTGAACTCTCTTTTCTGTAAATAGAAAAATAATGCTTAATTAAGCATACTACCATAATAATAATACCACCCAATATAAATTCTGAATTAAATATATCGTTATTCACATTCAAAACCAGCGACACCGGTAAACTTTCTGGAGCATATGATTTGCTACATAAGTTTTATTAGTACGACAATGTGTAGCCTGTATATTAAATTCGAAAGCTTCATTTACGATATGCCAACGAAGCAGTACGACGTTGGCATATGGTTGCATGACATCCACAATAATTTATTTATAAACAACGTCGCACAGTACATGACAATGACTTATGTGACATTATATGACTCATAATTGTATTACTACATTGTACTCATTATAAGAAGTGGTTCTAAGTACTAATATACAATAGTGATGTTTAGAACAATTTACAAGTTACTTACTTGACGCTCAAATCCACGACGTCCTCCATTCTGTAAATTCAAAAAAAGAGTTGAGTGAATAATTAATGGAAAACTCAAAGAGTGAGTCGAGCCGTGGTTCGCGTCACGGCGACTCGACGGAACAGCGCATTCACACGGACTGAACTGAGTTCTTCACGATACGATAGCAGGAGGAAAGAGTCTATCCAATCAAATCAGTCATCTAAGCCCATTCTAAATAAACCCTTTCGTGCACACAGGGTTTCGCTCATGCAACTCATGATCATCATCGCGCACTCACTCCTACAAAGAACTTCAAGTGCTGATTACGCAAATCACAAGAGCAGAGCAGGAGAGCAACTGTCGCATCTCATATATGACTTCCAAACTATGCTGCGCTAACTTTAATTCAGAAAACAAGAAACGACACAACAACAACACATTATGTAAATGTCTAATGTGCAGTGTGCTATAAGACAAAGAAACTCCTTGATTGAGAAAGTTGAAAGTAAAGTCTTTATGATAGTAACGCAAGACGCTAAGTATATAATCCTACATAATAAACGCAGACAGCGACGGACGATTGAAGCCAGCTTTAAGTTTAAGTTTAGCTCAATGGTTGAAATTATAGTATTGGAGGTACAGAAACATTTGAGGGGACACGACCAAATGACAGTTCACAGCAGCGTGTCCAAAGGCAGAGAATCATAAACATAAAAAACATTGACAGATAAAGCCTATAAACCACTGCGCTACCATCACCTTTTGCTAATACTAGTTGCATAGTTTAACTATACATTTCAGTTAACCTCATGCATTGGTCATAGTCATATCATAAACACCAGCACCTTCCCATTAAGCATCTCAACTTCTCAACAACTGACACGAATCCACCAAAAAACCTAAACCCAAACCCCTTTCGTCTCTCTCATCATCATCATCCTCAACCCAACAACTAGCAACCACTTAAACTAACAGACTAGCACACACTGCACTGCATGGAGCAAAGCTTTTTAA
Organism: Harlomillsia oculata; assembly: GCA_019776145.1. NCBI lineage: Eukaryota > Metazoa > Arthropoda > Collembola > Entomobryomorpha > Oncopoduridae > Harlomillsia > Harlomillsia oculata. Next base: position 1,762 of record JABASF010002915.1, read on the forward strand.
CAATTGCAGTATGAATGCATCTAAATATCCCAATGTTTCTATGTAGACAGAGAAACACAGGACGCCTCAAAAAGAATAAACAGAACAGAATTGTACACCTTTCCTCTACCTGAGCTAAACCGACCAAACCATTTATTACGATTTTGCTCAACACCATCATATTATCATGATATGATACATGAGAGCACAACTCGACACGAGAGCAAAAGACTGAATACATCAAAAGGAAAGAGACGAGGACAGGACATCCAACAACAAGTCCAATAACCCATGCGACCCTTGTCTCTTCTAATTCAGCATAGTGTTCAACGTGTGGTACCTCCTTCTCCCTAAAGTCTTGCTAAACCAAAACTCATTTCTGCTCTTATATGACGCCGCATAGCATTGCAGTTTAGAAACTCATTCCGTTTAGTTTGACGATAGAACCAACCGTGACTATAATGGCATGGGGGACAATCGAAATGACAGACTCATCGATTACTACCAAACAGAGCTGAGTCGATAGATTACATTTTAGATGTGTGTTTTACTTTTCTCAGTACTGGACTACACACTTTCTATATAGTATACTGTTTAACTATAAATACAAGTTCCATTTCCATTGCGACACGACGACGCATCACCTCAGCACGGAATTTTAAGTATTAGAAAATGCCTAAATGCCTTTTAACAACTGTGAGAATGGAATTAATTAACAGTTATCCAAACCCGAATTTGAAAGAATGCAAAACGTTGACTATATCCGACTATCCCACATTCCACTGAGCATTTTGGAAGCTACCAATTTCAAATATTAATGAATTAATGATAACAATAATGTTGCGTACATGCACCAAAAATAAAGCCTATTAGACTTTGGAATACTGTATAGAACATAGTATTAAAGTTCACCCAATCCTCGCGCACCGGATACATTCACATTGTTAGCAAATATTTACTTAAGAGCATTGGAATTAACATGCCTAAAATGTAAAAACGTTTCAGATCGTGTCGAGTTGGAGCTGGATAGCGAAGCTAATGTACTTGAATAATTAACAGAAATCGACAGTAGGCCAATACGTCCTTTCCAAGAAAAAGCTAAACAAACTGAACTGTTCTGTTCTACTGTCTCTCTCACTGTCTGCGTGGTTAGGAATCCTACGATGAAATAGTAATGACAATAAATTTCTAGAGCATTTGAAACTGATATGTAAACTTCCAAATGTCCAACCACTGAAATATATTAAGTTTGAAAGTTGGTTCAGTTTTAAAGTTTAATTAACTAATTCAAGAACTTTGGAATGGTTACGTAGCAAGGTGGCAAAAGGATGAAAGCGAATACTATACGATACCAAGTCCTCATTCTGATTAAATTAAAAACATCAAAAAATGGTTGGTAACTATGAACAAGTAGAAAAAAAGGAATATAAAATTTGTGTTTTAAGAAGATTATATAGCAATATAGCAAATAGGACCTGCACTATTGCAGGTAACAAGACCCAAAGAGTCCAAATTAATGATTATTACATTCCTCATTCCTCCTCATGATTATAAGACTGGTGAACATTGAACATGTAAAAATTCTCTTGTAGCAGAGCAAGCAGAGAATACAGAGTTGAGGCCAAATGATGATTATGACGATGATGATGGTTGGATTGAAGAAATTGCTGAGTGGAGTGGATGATATTGTGCCGTTGTTGTTATGTTGTACAATTGCATTATCTGTTTGTACATCTGTTATGATGCTGTTGTGTGTACCTTTAATCGTCACGGTGAAGCCGTGATGCCAAAAAGCTTCTCCATCCTAAGTGAATGTATTGAGATTGAGATTGACAGGGCAGAAGGATCTATTTGTGAGAAGGGGACGAAAGAGTGAAGAAGAAATGTATAAGGAAATGTGGAGCAAATGAGAATATATACAGAATGCCATGATGAAGTTTGGGCAAGAAAAGAGTCAGAAAGCTGGTTCGGTCCCTGTTCATTATCTCATCTCCATGCCCCTAAACTTTCCTGCCGTTTTGTCTCTTTCACGCCATGTCTTATTCACAACCACACTCACTTCAACCCATTCCCTCTGCATCAGCACACACTATGAGGACCTTCCCCGTTACAATAATTACAATCAAGACGACAGCAGCGGCCATGTTCACTCAGCAGACGTGCGCACCACAAATGTCAAAAAAAAAATCTTGCAAAGCAATACAAGCAAACCCAACGATATCCTCAAATGCTCTCAGCTATTGTGCTTTTATAACTATAACCAAAACCTCTCAAATGCATCCGACAGCCGACAATCATACCAAATTATAATGTCGTACTAAAATAAAATATTCGATAAACAAATTATAACATTATCCTTGTAAGCTTACTTTAGCTTATTTGCCTCACTCTGACTCGGTCTACAAAAATTCTTTCTCCTCTTCATTATGATGACATGACATCATCCAAAGACTCTTTTTATAATCTCAAGCACATTATTTTGATCAAATTGGATAATCATATCATTCGCATCACAAAACAACAAACATTATTGTACATTACAAAAGCCCTTAAAACTCTTAAGGACACATTTAATTTGTGCATTCTTCTATAAGAACGATTACATTTTAACTATATCTCATTATCTCATACAATTACACAGCATGATTACTGTACTCGAAGAACGTATGCTCTCAAACTCTACCATAACCATAATATAGTTTAGCTTGCTACTTAATACTTTTAGCAAATCAAACATCAAGGTTGTTAAAATCTTAAAATGCAATATTATGCTACTGCTACGAATACGATTGAGATATGATGAGAATTTGAAAGCTGTAGTTTGACTAACTGCTTCTACAACAGCTTGAACTACAACACATTCAAACTAGCTAAAATACTTGTTTACGCAATTCAAAGAAACATGAATTGGAAATGACTATAGAACGACATTGAATGTATCTCTCACACAGGACAAGTACAGGAAAATTGAATACTCTTTCAAAAATGAGCGAAAACCTACCAAGAGTACGTAAATCTGTTCAGCTAGCACTTCCAATGTGCCTCAGCTCCGTCTTGAATGTCCTTCGAGGACTTGGTATTTTTTTTATTTAGAAAACATTAACTTCTAAAAAGACAAAATCCAAACCACCAAAAAATGACAATATCTGAAAGAGTGGAATAATGAATATGAATAGTAATCCATCACCAAAAAAAACAGGAACTACAAACGAACAAGTAGACTAATATTATCCAAAACTACTAACCCTCAAAAACGATAAAAACTCAATTCTCAATTCTACCAAACAACCAAACCCGGAGACATTTGGAAAGAACATAATGACATTGTTTTGAACAAACTATAAACACTCATTAACAAATGACTTATATACATGACTTTTCAAAAAACTTACATGATTTGGAATAGTAGGATCTGGTAAATGAGTTGGCCCAAAGTTTCAAAATTGAGGAACTACAAATATTGAGATCCCCAGAAATAGTTTATCTCACAAAGAGAAGATGACGGTATTTTTTTGAGAGGACTTGAAATCAAATCAAATCCCTCAAAACTTTGAACATGACGTCACATTTGAAGGGACAATATTCCAAACTGGAAACTGGATTACGAGGTTCCAAAGAAGCACCCAGGATTCACAATCACTACAGCACCACCAACCAACGAATCTTCTTATTGAAATCCAGCCGGAATCCGGAATTCACTTTTAAAAACTAATGTACGTGAGAGTGTGACCGGTACTGGGTCCACGGGTGGACAATGAGGTCCCAGTCAAATGGACGAGACGAAATGTTTCCGTCCCGGTTCGACACAAATGGGATGACGAAGGAAGAAAGAAACGGTGTTAATGGCAGGTAAGTTGGTGAAGGTGTGTGGGGTGCTCCGTCCGGAGAGATGATGAGGTGAAGCTCAATATGGCGAGTCAATGGCTCTTGGCGTCTTCCCTCGACCGGAGCTTTTTACACACTCTTTTCTAGCCCCATGGACAGAATCTGGCGTAGATTGAGTCGAAGGGAAATGCCATTTGCAACCCAGGACGACTGAGTCGAAGGAGCAACTTCATATACAAAATCCTTTTTCCTATATTCCATTCCTCTGTACACATAGGCCAATCCACAACATACTCTCAGTGTGTGTGACTGAGACTCTCAAAAGCTCTCATGACCAGAGAGACGAAAGTAAGTACAAGTTAGGAGTAGTAAGTAGTAGTCCTCTCATACTCACTAGTACCAATAGCAAACCACCAACACCAAAATGCAATGCACGACGAGGAAGACCCAGCCAAATTTGTGTATTATATTCCGATATTCGGATCTCTTCTCCAGCCTCCGCAAACATAGATCCATTCCATCTCCCAATTTTACCAATCATATGCACAACACTGCGTAATCCCATGATGTACAATTTTAACATGACGTGTGCTACTATAGTACACAAACGCTTGGTTCGGTTCGGTTGCTAGCTTTCCTTGGTTCACTTTTGCTCGTCCCTGTGGATCATACACCACACACACACATTACTAGTTAATTGTAGTAATCTACATATCGTTAGATTAAATAGTAATAAAATGTTATGGATTCATCATCATGAGGAGTGATCCATGTACTCAGTTTTGAAACATGAAACACGCAAAATGCATGCTATATATTACGTACAATGCGTTGGACACAGGCTTCAGGATAGGACAATTATGGGACATGGGACAGAATGACACCAACAACAGAATAGAACAGATACAGATGCAGAGCACATCAACTTAACTTTGCATAATGTGTGTAATGACGTTATCATCAAGTAGCGTGTAAGTATTTAAAGTATATTATATGAGGAGGACGACATTGCATTTTTAGATAGAGGCTAGATTTGAAAGCTTGAAGGTTTGAGACTTTTGAGAGAGATGATGGTTTTCTTGTGAATTCTCATGTCTCCTCGGATCGCGAGCATTTAGTCGACACACACCGACAGGACCGAACCCAAAACACATATATACACAAGGAATAAGGAATGTTCTTCCACACTTGTGTCTCAACAAGGTTTTTGGTCCAGAGAGAGAAAGAAGAGGCTTCTTTTAATGCCATATGCAATGGCATCACACAAGAGAAGACTCATTGAGAGACGACAAGAGGTTGGAGAAGGCAGGCCGCACAGGAGCAGACAGATTCTGCTTCTTTTGTGGCAAACGGCAAAGCAAAATGCTACACGAAGACAGCATCTCTCACAAGATGCAATAGCAAAGTCTCAGTTTTAGTTGGAACATTTGGGCAAAAGGAACAGAAAGATGCTATTACAACAACAGCAGCCTTCCTTGTCTTCTCTTTTACTTCTTGAGGAGGAGTCATCAAAGTTGGAGTCGTTCAGGGAGAGGAAGGATGAACTCGGCCCTATGCAATAATTAATTATTCTCACCAACTTCTATGGCTTCGTGGAAACTGAAACCCCCTTGTCTTCCCATTTCTTGGATTCCTCTAGTCACCTTTTTTTATACTTCTTGTTCGCATGCCTTTCTTTTTCATAGCACTACTCCTCCGAGAACGACAGATTCGAACTGTACATGTAAAAAATTGGATATCTCATCATATCACATTCAATCCTTTTGTTTTAAAGCCTTTTAAAACCACCAAACTTCCACTTTGCTATATACGACCCAAATGCACCATATCATTTTTATTCGTTCCTTCATGTCACTACCTTAGCTTTTATCGTAGTTAAAAAAACCCTTTCCTTCCGCGTACCGGCGTACGATTTCTATGCTGCACCACCAAACAACCCCGTGCACGGTGTACACAGTCAACTAATTAACATTTAACATAGGTTAAGGACTAAGGATGCATTCTTATCCCTACAAGACAACGATGCAAATCCAACTGCACTATACTCTCAAGTTTACGTTTATACCTTATCGTTTAGCTTGACGTTACAGTCTTACAGGTACAACATACAATTACAACTCTATATAACTATAACCTATTACACTTTAAAGTGTTAATTTAATACATAATGTTACGGAGTATAAAAGAGGTTTTTAAACATGCTTCATCAATCGTATGAATTTCAATGGCAATCAACAATCTTGTTCCGATAGCATTTTATATATACATTTAGGCTTTACTGTAAGTATGTATGCGTTCTACATTCGACAATCCGTGCAGAATTTCTTGGTATGCACGATTTTGCGATTGTAGAAGAAATATTAGTGTCGCAATCGCAGGTCTACGTCGAAAAGTAAAACCACCTAGCTGTATGCCAGTAAGCTACCACACACACACACACACACATACCGAGATATGACGATGTAATACGAGTCTACTTCCGAACATTCAAATCAAGAAACGACGACAATATTGCATTGCTGTATATTGGCTTTAGGTGATATAATGGAGATTAGGATTGATTAATTAGACCTTGTTCATACAATCAATTTCCGGACCATGCACTGTAGCGTCTTGTATTCCACTCTATTGTGATTTACTATATGTGCATGTGTATTTTACATTTAAGATTTACAGCATCTTACCTTTGACTTATCAAATGCAAAAATCCGAATCGACTGAATGTAATGGTAATGCATATATTGATGTATCTATTTAAAATAACATATCGTTAATAATAAGGTCATACGTTGACGTTCCTCAATATCTAGAGATTCCAAAACCCAGAAAGAATGAAAGGAACGAACGATTGGCATTCAAGAATTTGACATTCAATGCTGATGGATTGACATGAATTGGCTCAACACTAGCACACTCTATAGCTATTCTCAACTATTCATTGTAATTGCAAACATGTTTGGACAAAATGCATGCATGCAAAGGCTGATGTTCTAGATTTAAAGAATGCACAATGTCCCTTTATAAACGTAGTTTTATTTGTAAAGCATCCTGATGAAAAGTGTCACTTGGAAACTTTTGATGGAATTACTTGGAAATCAAGAAATAACCAAAGCAAAGTTGTAATTTTCATAAGACAACGATTCCCACTATATTTTATGGGACAAAAATAACGTTTAATACAGTTATTAGCCAAACCTAAAAAATGCAAGAACTGATTTGTTGTAAAGTGCATCCAACACTTGCATTCGACATTTTTGCATATGACATGAAAGTGTTGTGCTGGGTGCCGGTGCCACTTGGAATTGTGCTCCTGTCAACTTGACGTTGTTGTTGTTGGACGACTTTTGTGCGAACACCGGTGGATAATGCAACGATAGCAGTACTCAACTGTCGTTCGCAAGTTGTGTTTTGCGGACGCAGTGGTGGCGACGGACACTAAGCATTATTGGTCCATGTAGCAAATGTATATAGCCCATTAAAAGCATATAATACAGCTTGATAGGTTTGTATATAAAATTGTGTATAATGTGTGTGTGTGTGATCCTCCTCCTTCTCCTCATCGTGAGGTTGATGACGTAAGGGTATAGTAGGTTGGGAATTCCGGTTGGAGTTGACTTGGTTGTTTTCAGAGGGATCTGCTCCTCCTGTCGCCAAAATTCGATAGAAACACAAACCAAAGGTTGAGGAGAGCCTTTTCTTCTCTCACAAGAGTGAACTGAGTCTCCTCACTCAAGCTTTTGGGTTCGCATTCGCGTAAAAGCCAAACCAAACTTGTGTACCCGTTTGTACGTTTTTACCCGTCTCTTTTCATTCTCTCATCTCCATTTGTGTAGCTTAACCTTACCTTTATACGCTTATACTTCACTTTATATACTTGCATTGCAATACAATTCCACATTAACACATTGCCATTGCATCTCGTGTTGTGCTTCCTAAACGGATACACACAGCAGATACCTCAATATAAACGTCTTGAAGCCTTTTTTCGCCATAACCATAAGGCTGTTGGCAGTGTTATTAGTGTACTATAATAACTACAATTGGTATATCTTGGAAGAAAACAGCGTCTGATAAAACAGGCAACAGCTCAGACCCAGCGTTTTACTACAGTCAAAAAAAAAACTATAGAGAAAAAGTTTCCGCTCTCTCTTGTGCTTTAGATGATTCCTCATTAGCTGAGCAAATGACAAGTGCAGTGAGACAGACAGTCAGGAACAGCAGTATTTCCGTTTTACTTTGAAAAGACCATTTATTTTATTTTCAACTTTTTAGTTTTGTGAGAGTGTTTTAGTGTTTCGTGAGTTTCATCCCATTTTGTACAGTAACTGAAAGTAAACCTTTTTTTTGTTCAGTATTTTAATAAGAGTGAAAGAAGAAGAAGAAAGAAATAAGTTCAAATCCCAGTCTGTCAAAAGTCAATAAATGGAAACAGTTTATACATGTGCTCTTGCTCGGTGTGTGGATGATAATTAAAGTGTTCTTTAGTTTCAATATTAAAGGAGGATTTTATATGTTTTGATTTTAATTCATTTTGTGCCACGGAAAGTTGTACTGTTTCAGTTCTATTTTCCATTTGAATCTCTGTCCGAAAACGTGGTTTAGTAATTAGTAGTTGGACTCTTATAATTTGAAGTTTTAACGATGTTTTAGCAAAACAAAAACAAACGATAAAATGTATTAATGTTTGTATTTGTTTATTTTGTTTAATCGGTTTACGACTACGCGGAAGCAATAATTATTGAATAACGACCGTAAAATTAGGCAAATTGGTAATTAATAAGACGATTACGAAGAATCGCCGTCATGCCTGGCTGACTGCCAAGTGTCAGTTGAAAGTTTGTTTTTGAGCATTGATTGAGTTTTTATTCCCTCATTTGGAAGAAAAAAAAAGAAGAAAGGAAGATAAAAACTTTCATTGTGTCTTGAACAGTCTCAATATTTACTTCATTTTATTATCTGATGGAACAGTCTTTGAAGTGAAGCAAAATTGAATTGATATAAGAAAAAAGAATCAAATTACTTCCACACAAAGAAGAATGAAATGTGATTAAACGGGAAATGGATTTACGTTGAGAAATTTAATAAAAAAAAAGATAAGCGTATAAAGTCGACGACGACGAAGCTCAGCAATAAAATTAGCATTACAGTAATAGAAGAAAGAAAAACGCTTTGAGAAGGAAATGGAAGACAAAAACTAATAATGTTTTCATTTCACACACGCTAAGTTGTATTATTGATTTTATATGAAGATATAAAATCAGATTTTTGTAACTTTGTTGTCTCATCGTGGAAACAATCAAAAAAGTGTGAAGAATGAGCAATAATCAGGACGCGTGGTATTTGAGCCTTTTGGGCATTGCTGAATATTTTCGAACCTCAAGCCCACCCAATATAAAATGTTGTATACAGTGCCTACAAGCAGTGTTTGTTTTTAAACCTCCACCCAGAGTGGAAGCAAGGACTCATTTACAATTGGGCAATATTCTAATGACGCACACCAAAAATAGTGATTTGGCAAGAAATCATTTAGAACAAGCGGTGAGTATCATTTAAAATTGATTTATAGAACACATTCCATGTTTTTTTTCAGTTTCATTTTACGATTGTTTGCATGCTTAATTATTTCATTATTTATATATAGTGGACACTTTCTCAAACTATCAATGGATTCGATGATGTGAGATTCGAGTCTGCCAGTGTCTTAGCCACGTTGTATGAGCACGTTGGCCAGTCAAATTTGGCGAAACCTCTTCTGAGGAAAGCAATTGAACTATCCAATACCACGGCCTACTGGCATTGCCGGCTTATCTTTCAGCTGTCGGTAAGAATGGAATGTTTAAAGATTAATTAAGGTTTTAAGATGTTATATATATGCTGTATGTATAGCACATATTTTGACTCTATTATTTTTTTGCATACAGCAAATTCATGCTTCAGAGAAAGATTACCAATCAGCGTGTAGTCTTCTTGGTTTCGGAGTTGATTATGCAGAATATTCTATGGCAAATTATACTCGCGTTTTGTTTCTTCTCAGCAAAGGAATGGTAAGCATTGTCACTTTTAGTATCCTTACTGTTTACCGTAATAAAGGTTTTATGTTGCCCGTCAAAGTAATGACTATATATGTTTTTGCCATTTATTAGTGTTTAATTATGATATTAATGTGTTTTATTATAGTTACTGTTGATTGCTAAGCGGTTTAATGAAGTTCATCCTTTGCTTCATCAAGCTAGTATGCTTGTCGAGGCTTGGCAAGGAAATCAACACCAAAAAGAATACCTTAAAGTTTTCTTTCTCGTCCTTCAGGTATTGTATTATCCTGTTTCGCAATTTAGAGATAATAGATAGACTGAAAATATTAGCTTGGCATGTATTCATTAATTCATTTTTTATTATATTTACTATTTCCAGGTTTGTCATTACCTAATGGCTGGCCAAATTAAAAGTGTAAAACCCAGTTTGAAACAGTTGCAGCAAAGTATACAAACAATTACTCAACCGACTTGGCCGTCTGATGAAGGTTAAATTTGGTCGTTTGTATGCAATTATTTAAAATAATGATTTAAGTATTGACACTGACATTTTTTACTAATGCAGAGCTAGTTTTGGACAACATGGGTGATATGTTCATGTGGATGCCCAAGGAGCACTTATCTGTCCTTGTTTACTTAATCACTGCAATGCATTCCATGCAAGGGGGTTACTTGGACAAAGCTCAGAAGTATACCGACAAAGCTCTCATTCAAATTGATAAACTCAAAAGTAAATGAAACTTCTTCTAATCG
>JABASF010002916.1:0-12338 GCA_019776145.1 Harlomillsia oculata
CCAATTAATTAAACATTTAACACAATATATTGTATGTTACGCATACCGTGTGTGTATAGCATCCATTATATATAGCAAAACGTTGGGAAAATCGTTTTCTGTAAAAATATTATGAATATATTTCGGCCTTTTTCATAAACTTATTACATAAATATTATCGCCATTTTATAAAATTTATTTTCCTAAGCTTGTTGATTACGTTACACGTTATTTTTATTTAGGGTGGATTAAAAGCTGTATTATGGACAGATGCACTGCAAGCCGTAGTAATTATGATCTCCCTCATATGCGTCATCGGCTTTGGTTTGTATGAACTCGGAGGAATTGACCGTGTATGGAAAATTAACGCCGAAGGAGGACGAACTAGTTATTTTAAGTAATGTTGCCAGAATTTGCATTCCTGTTCTATGACCGTTAACTTAAGTTGAATGTCAGCTATGAATATGAATGAACATTAGCGTTTCACTAAATCACATTAGGTTCGACGGTGACCTACGAAGAAGACACACTTTCTGGACAAACTTTGTCGGAGGAATCTTTGTTTGGTTACCATTTTTTGGGGCAAGCCAGTCCCAAATTCAACGTTACAATTCAGTCTCTACGTTGCGAAAAGCTAAAATTTGCTTACTTATTAACATGATTGGACTAATTATTGTTGCCTTAATTAGCTACTTCATAGGAGCAATGGTATATGCTCATTTCTCCAATTGCGATCCAGTTTCTGCGAGGGTAAGCGCAGCTAATAAGTAGACGAAATATTGTCTTTAAGAAACTGTTATCATAACTGTAATCGTTTCGGGTTAAAGTTCGTTACTTCCGCCGACCAATTGGTTCCGTTTTACACAATGTCAGCTTTGAAAGATTATCCAGGGATACCGGGATTGCTTCTAGCGGGCTTAACTTGTGGAACATTAAGGTTGATGACAATATAATAAACACACTGTATTTTTATTTACACCATTGCCAGTATATAATCATATGAACTTGAAATGTACGCCTGTATGAAATGATAGTAGCGTTTCCAGTGCCCTTAACGCCATGACGGCACTCATCGTTGAAGATTTTGTAAAATTGCGGTGGTCGAATTTGACAGAAACACAATTGGGACTGTGGTCCAAATTAATTTCTTTCGTGACTGGTCTTATTAGCTTTGGATTGATGTTTGTCATTGCTGTTATAAACAGAACAATTAATACAGTGCCGGTGAGATACATCAGAACGTTATATTGTCCCGTCCGATTTCATAGGCTACTAAAATGTCTGTCCGTTAACAACTTCGTTACTATATTAATTTCATTTAGTTCGCAACTTTGATGAATGGATCCCTTTTAAGTCCTATATTTGGAGCCTTCACTGTGGGAATGCTCTTCCCTTGGGTGGATGAAGTGGTAATGCATAATTAAATTATTTTCATACCGCTATGAAAGTTAAGTATGACAACGATTTCTTGCATAATAATGTACTTATTATTTACTACGATGTTTTGTTAGAGTTTACTCTTGGGACTAGTCTGTTCGATTTTCACAACTGGCTATGTTGGACTCGCAAACATTTTGGGTGCAAGAGCAAACGAATTGCCAAATCAAAGATTAGACTTGTCAATCGGAGGATGTCAATGTAGCAATGGAACGGTCACGCAGGCTTACTCAGACTTCTACTCGGATCCGACCGACTACTACTTTCCTGCCACAGACTGGAAATTAAAGTCCGAAAATGACTCGTTTCATATCAAAGTGGCTAGCATTTCATTCATTTGGCTTCCAGGGATTGGTGTATTCACGTTTTTAGTGTACACTTTTATTTTCACAGCTCTAATGATCTCCTTTTCAAAGCAACAGATACGTAAAGTAGAGTCGAGGTTGATTTCTTCTCCAGGGTTGAGCTTTTGGAAAAAAGTTTTAAAGAAAAAGGTTCTAGAAAAGTGGGTTAGCTATGAACATGCCAATTCGAAAGACCAGCTATGATTAGAACAGTACGAAGTAGAACTAACTAACATATTTCCTACGGTACAGAATCAATGGAATGTCATTCAGTTTATTGCTTTTTCGATACTACACAATTATTTGTTGCACGTAAATTAATGCATGCTTATATGTTATATATTATAACGTTGTAACTTTCTCTTTTCATGCAAGCGTTATACTTTTACTATTTACATTTTTGTCATTACATTTATATGTTTAGAACTATTCCTATTCCACTTTATACAACTAATAGTAATAGCTTTTCCATAAAGTGCGTCTTAAATGTATTTCTTGATTGACTTGACACTTTAAACTTTTACTTCTTGTTCTTAACGCTAATGAGCTGAGTTTTTATTTTAGCAATAATTATAGTTTGTCTGACTGACTGAGCAATTTTCGATGCGTCGTCAAAAATACAAATAGTTAGGTAGGCCCTTTTAAAACTTAATTGTAACATCCTTGCTCAATAACTAAGGTAAGTGGTCAAATCTGAATTCTACTAATAGAGCAATTTTTTGACATTGCTGATTAATGTTATTAAGGAACATTGAGTTGACTTTTAAGTAGCACCATTTCTCGTCGACATGAATATTAATGTTACTTACACGCTTTACTGTTACTCACTTCGCCAACTGTCTAAACCTGGCACAGGTGAAACTAAATTATACTATACTACAATTTATATAAGCGTATTGTAATAAGTACTCCTCTAAACGTATACGTCCATAAAACATTGGCGAATAAGCACCCTTTTCTAATTATAGCGATTCTTGAGTAGTGTGGATTTATCCCGACTTGACTGCTACACAAGTCGGAATGCTTGTAGACCATTTTCCTTTGTTTCCACAATGAAGCATTCTAGCACCATGGAGTTCATAGCCGTCCAAACAATCGAATGTTACCGTTTCGCCAATACGATAATAATATTTCACTTGGGAAATTGTTCCTCCGATAATCGTTCCCGGGTAGGTACAAGCAAAGACACCTGGACATGCAGTCGTCAGATTAATAAGGACACATGTGAAAGTGTATTACGTACTAAATCTTAATATTCGGATACAATTACTTACATTTCATCCCTCCTGCGGGTTTAGACCATTTTCCGTTTTCTTGACAAGCAACCATCGGCTGACCTTCTACCATAAAGCCAGGGTTACAATCAAATTGCACAACTTCTCCGGATTTGTATGGTGGATTTCCTGTTGCAACGCCGTTTTCAGGCGGGATTGGATCTGGACACTCGACCTCTGAAGAAAACGAAGCAAAAGCGTACAGAACTAAGTAATTAAGTTTGATGCTTTAGTTAATGTTGTTTTTGTTTTCCCACCTCTACAACGAGGAATTGGAGTGGACCATTCTCCAGTTTCTGTACAAAATGCTTCCGAAGCCCCTTGAATGACATATCCAGATCCACAAGTAAACTCGGCTTTGCTTCCAATATTTTTTCCATTTAATGTAATTTTAGGAAGTGCAGTTTCGTTCAGACGAATCGTTCCATTGCTTCCTAATGCTCTGGGTGCCATTGCAGGGAGCAGTGATATATCTCGACATTCCACGTCTATGAAGAATTAATTATCCATATTAATCTACATAACACCAAAATTTAGAAATATGGACTTACTTTCACATTTTGGCAGAGCACCGCTCCAATTTCCGGATGCTCCACAAAATATATGTTTAGCTCCGATCAATGCATTGTTGGTTCTGCAAGTGAAATTAACACGCGTTCCCAAGATAGTGTCCGTTGACCCGTAGATTAAGTCCGGATGTTCCGGTAGTGGCTGACATTCAACACCTTTGGACACCACAATATTAAGTTCCGCTTTCTAATTAGATTAAATTAGTAATCAAACAAATTAAATGCTTACTTTTTATTATGATATTAATGGAGTGTTTATGCCTGGATGGTGTAACGCAAGAGTAGGTGCCGGTATCTTCTATTGAAGCATTTTCAATTGTTAACCGATATTCTAGCTGAGAGTCCCGGTTTGCCTCGTCAGCCGAAACCCATCCTTCTTGATACGTCCTAATACAAACACACGTAATTTTACAATGTGATTGCATTTGTAATACATTGAACAATTGAACGTTATCGTGCTAATTTCAATTACCGATCCTTGTTAGAAACGTGCCATTTCGGCGATCCAAACTTGCGCATCCAAAGACATTCCATTTTCAAAGTTGTTCCAGGGTAAACCACCAATTTTCCAATCGTTGCTTTGAACAATTGAACCTTCGCTGCTATTGTAGCGGAATAATATTGTTGGTGGTTTTGCCACTACAACCAAATTAATAGTCCTCGTACATTAAATGGCTATATAAAAAATAAAATTCAGTTAGGAACCTATGGACTAGGGTGAAAGTAGTAAAAGTTACAGTCATAGTCATGATGCTGGCTCATTCCTTCACAAGTTGGTTTGACACCAAACCACTGACTAGAGACACATTTACGTCGTGCAGCCCCATTTAAATTAAATTTTCCAATATCGTAGCACCGTGAGATCTAAAATAATCGAGAATGAATCATTTACTATTAAGCTTCCATTTACTAAGTTTGGGATTAATTCTGTTTATGACCTCTAGAGAATAAAAAATAATAGGTACAACAGTATTGTTCTCACCAAAACTGCTCCATGTGGAAAAACTCTAGTTTCTTCTAAAACTTCGTGATCATTGTAAAACGACACGACATGTTTATCACCTTTGGTGTGAACACAAGAACCGTTAACTAGTTTCATTAGTTGTGCCGTAAATTCTTCCACATTCACAGCTCCTTCCTCCAGCGCTACATTATGAAATACAAAATCAATCTTGATGTTCTTCGAAATTGACCGTATCTTTTAGCATAAATATTGGTACTAGGTCACTTACTCTCATTTGTACACGCGTCCATATTGTACGTATTGTTCTTGTTGGCCACTACCCAACTCCCGTCGTCACAAATTACTTATCCATCGAAACTTGGCTTTAGGTTTTAATGATGCGCATCTGTAGACTACTTCTGTCCCGTTTGCAAAACTGAGTTAAAATTTCCATGTTTTATCTTACAATGCCGTTCAATCATTCAATGTAGAAATCATCATTTGTATGTAAATATAAACACAGTATCAGTTTGTAACTTCACCTGAATTCTCTCTCGAAATCAACAGGTAACCCTTCCCTGAATGCCATTGTTAGTTTCTCTCTTGGTGGTGTGCCACAAGACCGTCTACTGCGTTTTCCTTTGTCATCGTCTGCACCAGAGTAAGACGATATTGGTTTGCACGTAGGTTTGTGAGGCTTCCAATCACCTACAAGACACGTGGCGGGTCCAAGTGTCACCTTTTTGTAGTCTCCGGAACAAATGTAATCAACCTAAAGCAAAATACATTTGGTTCAATTTAATTAGTAATTCAGAACTATTAGTATTAGGTTGCAAAATATAAAAAACAAACCGAAGTTCCATGAGGAACAGTGAGGCCGGTTCGATGGACTCCTATGTAATTTCCGTGGTCGATACTTGGTAGCAAACATTGAGCTGAAACGTTTTTTTACAGTTTAGAGTACAAAAATGTAAAGTCAAACTCCAATATAATTTTAATTGCCACGAATTTCAACTAACCTGGTATGCATTCTGGAGTCTCAGCCATGCTCCATTCTCCATAATGACATTCTATTTTGCTTGAACCTTTAAGACGAAACCCCCGAGTGCATCTAAATTCAATTGTCTTTTCGTTTGCAATTGGTTCATGGAAAAATAAAGGTTTGCTGCCTTGAAAAAATGTGCCGTGAACAATATACGGAGCTTGACATGGCACTGTTGTTGAAACAAAATAAAATAATTGTAATTTTGAATAATACCGTAATCATCAGTCATTAAATGTTTCATGAAAGTACTGTAAAAACATTTACAGGCATTGCATGAAGGTTTCTTTGGCTTCCATTTCCCGTTGTTACATTGGATTGTTTCATTTTGAAGATTAACTCCAAATCCTTGTGGACAGAATACCCGTAAAATGACACCAGCAGAGAAAGTGTCGTTTTCACTTTGCCCTTTTTGAATCACTTCATACTGAACAGTTTCGTCTTCAGACCATTCACAGCCCATTGGAGCTGGAACGCAATTTTGGCGAATTAAAAAACTAATTTGCATTTCATTTGAATATTTACTATTTATTAGCATTGCTTTTATGAGTTTGAAATATATATAGGACGAAACTGAATTCAACCTGGATCATATTCTTCTTCTTCCCCAAACTTATTTTTCTTTTTGCCACCTCTTCTCGTGGCCGCACCACCACCGCCACCACCTTTTCCAACTCTTGTTATACTGCTACCTGAAATGCATTAATTAGCAATATTGCAGTTCTGTATCGAGCAGTATCAAGTACATCATAAACGACTCACTACTTCCTCCTGTTTTAATGGCCTTTCGCTTAATACGAATAGACCGAGTCCATCGAAGATTAGGATGTTGACTTGGTAGACAACTGTAAATGGTAAAGTTCCAAAAGAATAAAATGAATAATGAACGGTTGTTTGAATTTTAAGAGATAATAAAAAGGTACTGCATAATATTGTTAAAACCTTGGTGGTTCTGTTTTAGGTGCCCATTCTCCGCGTACACAAGTTTTGGCTTGTGGTCCACCTTCAGAGAGAACGAACCCTCGGTCACATTCAAACATGATTTGCCGATTATTGGCGACTTTTGTGACATAATTTCGGTAATCGTAGTATCCCATGTTTCCTACAAGTAGTACACGGCCGTTTGGAATATTTCCTGGGAATTTGCAAAAGGCTGGAAAACAATAAAATATTTAGGTCTGGATATATCGATCATATATCTTCGTACAATGTTTAAAACAGCAGTTTAATTAAATAGTTGTCTAGTTTTCTTACTTTGATTACAAGTTGGAGCATCACCGTTCCATTGTCCATACTGACATTCTGTCACATTATTCCCTTCTAAAATGTATCCGTCCCGACAAGCGAAGCGGGCTTTCATTCCATGCTCCATTTTCGGAGCAATAACCATTCCATGACGCGGAGTTCTAGGTAGACTTTTGCAACTCCCTGAAAGTGTGTAAGGGTTTCATCTTCATCTTTCATGATTTATGAAAACGAGTATCGAAAGTATGGAAAACAGGGTTGTTGGCGTTGTACCTGGCTGGCATTTAGGGACAGACTTTTGCAACTCCCTGAAAGTGTGTAAGGGTTTCATCTTCATCTTTCATGATTTATGAAAACGAGTATCGAAAGTATGGAAAACAGGGTTGTTGGCGTTGTACCTGGCTGGCATTTGGGGACATGAGTGAAAGTGCCATTATAACAGGAAGATGGTTGAATATTAAATGCAGGTTCGTAACGGTCTTCACAAGAAACGCCTACTATTCTTCCGTGTGGGACAGTGCTTCCCGGACGTAGAATTGTTATTGGTTCTCTTGTTGCTGTAATGATGCTTTCTGCGGTTGCACTTGCCGGTGTAGTTGTTGTGGAAAAGGATTCTCCAAAAAATAAGGGTCTTGACAGTTACGTTTCCGTATTCAATTCTTGGGATAGGGCATGGAGCTTTACATACAAAATTAATTGTGTGT
This sequence comes from Harlomillsia oculata, assembly GCA_019776145.1. NCBI lineage: Eukaryota > Metazoa > Arthropoda > Collembola > Entomobryomorpha > Oncopoduridae > Harlomillsia > Harlomillsia oculata. Next base: position 7,538 of record JABASF010002916.1, read on the forward strand.
ATAGAAATTCAAGATTGATAATGATAATTTTAGTAAATTTAGATTCCTACCATGACATTTTGGAAGTGGATGAGACCATTTTCCATCAGATTGACATACGGTTCGCTCTGCTCCTTCAAACGTCATGTTATGGAGACAATGAAATATTATGATACCATGCAGCGTAGTTCGTGACCCTTCCGTGACACCATTTGGTAGATTTCCAGGACTTCCACAGTTGATCTCTAAACAAAAATCAATAAAGTATGCACTAAGAACGTAGAAGGAGATTTGATGTGGAAAAATATTCCAGGCAGTGAAAGTTTACCTTTGCAGGTAGGTTGAACACCACTCCACTTTTTGTTGGGTCCACATGTTCTATTCCTTTCTCCAACAATCATGAACCCGTATTTGCAGTCATACGATACCTCTGCGCTGAATGCGAGGCTCGTAAATACTGCTTTCCCATTTGGCGGATTTTCAGGTAATGGACATTGAACAGCTAGAATGTATAGGGAATAGGAAAATTGTCAAGATTCCAAACACGTCGTAAACGTGACGTGCGTGGGAAACTTGTGATATTTATGCGTTTGCTTGTCACTTACGAACACAGGTTGGAAGATCTTTTGGAGTCCAAGTGCCATCAGCTTGACAATGATGAGTGGACCTTCCGACAAGCTCAAATCCAGCTTGGCATAAGTATTGAACCTTGCAAGAGAAATGAAAACAAATTCCTTCTGCGCGTCCATTCAGAATGTCTGGGGGTTGCCCGCAACTTCGTGCTGTTATTTGTTACACGAGAATTTCCATATTTAATTCCTTTCCATTATTATTCGTTACATCTAAAATTCCAATCTAATTGCGACTACTAAGCTTTTCAGGGCTTACGTTCGCATGTGATGTCGGGACCGAACCACTTTGATGTTCCGTTGTAAAAGAAGCACTTCGCCCCAACAAATCCCTTTGTAATGTATCCAGGCATACATTGGTATTGTAGAGAAGTGTCCAAATCAAATGTAGTCTGTCCCAAAGGGGCATTATTTCTGGCATGCTCTATTGTTGGAGGTTCCTTACAAATGACTACATTTTGTATTAAACAGACGTTACAATTACAACGTTACACAATCTCTGAATGCTATGACTAAACCTCATAAAGTTTAAGTGTTGTCAAACCACTTTACGTTTACCGTTCTTTTTACAAGCTGGAGCTGTCCCTGACCACGTTCCGTCTGCTTGACATATTCGTTCTTCCATGCCAATTATACGAAACCCATCCGGACAAGTGTAAATGGCTTTTGAACCGAACATCTTCCCTGAAATGCGGACTTTTCCCAACTCCGACGGTGGCTCCGGTTCGCCACATTCTCTTTCTAAAATGATGATGATTCATTACAGGTCACTGGACATGTCATTAGAAGTTTATTAAATGTTCTACTGACCTGGGTTAATGCAACTCATTCCGCACACACCATCGCAGTAGCATTTTTTTCTTTTGCTTTTGCAATCCTCATCAGAAGAGCATTTGCGAAGGCAGGCTCTTCCTTGTAGCTGTACTTGACCTTCGTCTCTTTGGCACAATTCAGTTGGGGCATTTCTTGGATTCTTATAATAGAGCCGTGTTCCAAGGAAGACATTGGAGTTCTGTTGATGCCAAGAAAAAGTAGCAACTGCAAAAGAAAGTATATTCTGCATCATTGATTCAAAGAGAAAGTAACAGCTGAGTTTTTATAAACAAACTATCGAATCGAAAACAAAAACTGAAGAATGCACATTATTTTTATTAATACGAGCTTTTGTTTCTATAAAGTGATTATAAACAACGATTCAAAAGGAATTTTTTTAATTTTTGATTCTGATATTGAACTTGATTTTCAAGTATTTCAATTACCTGTCAAGCACAGAAAGTATAGGATGAAAATCTCTGCCCGACTAGACAAAAAACGTGGATGAGCCATGCTTCCTTTTCCGTGTCATCAAAGCACAAATTGAATGCTGTGCTTTTGTCTTCTTTGTTTACAAAGTAAAACGCTACGATGTATGTAATTAGTGCAGTCAGTGTCTGCTAGGAGTATCTCGTCCGAAGTGCTTGATGTACTTTTTGAGAAAGACAATTCCTAAAAAACAGCAGTTTTACTAAAAGATTACGTCGTAGTCGTAGTGGTACTTTTCCAGTCTCCACTGTTTCCTCTCTGCAGTCTCATATTGCCGCATGAAGACATTATACAAACGATGTAGGCGTGCGCCTTGGACCTCATATTGATTTTGCAGTCTCAGTAGACTTTTTTTTGTAACAAAGATGCTCAAGATTGGGTTATTGTTTGTAACCTTCATATCTAACGGGAGATAGATGTAATAGGTAGGGTAATATGAGAAACTTAAATGCGCATTTTGAGGGTTTCAAGCTTTCAAGACGCAGTTTTGGGGAGAAAGAGAACATTCAAACTTTTCAAAGTGCAAGCCAAAAATTCTGAAAGCCTGCACAGAAGCAAACATTATGCAATTCTACAGTAATGCGAGTGACAGTTTTGATGTGTTTGCTAAATGATTGCCTTCATTTCAAGGCAATGAAAAAAACATGATTCTCATTACATTTTACATGTTCCCCATAATTTGGCATTCATAAATATTTATTATCTTACTATCATTCGCATATTTCTTTTATGTTAAATTAAACTCAATCCGGTGATGTCACAAAAAAGCTTGCCTCGATACATGCAAAATTACTACAGTGAACTAGAAGTACCAATTACTAATTCATAAACGATGGGCAACAACTTTTTTGTTCTTCTTCTGACAAACGTTCTGGAAAATGAAGTTTGGACGCTTCTTCTCTAGCTTCTTTCAGTAGCCATCTGTTTTCAAGGATTTTTGCAGCTAGTGTACGAAAAGCCACGGCTACGTTGTATGCATTTTTGGCAGAAGTTTCAATGAAATGGACGCCTAGCTTGTCAGCAAACATCTGTAGAGTTTAAGTATTCATTAGGCACTTAAAAACATAGATTAAAGCATATGTTTTAAGAGGATACAAAATGCATGTATTTAGAGTTGCATAATGACAGGATTTCTTTACCTCTCCATCTTCAAATTCTATTAGACGCTTGTCCATTAAATCATTCTTGTTTCCTACCAATATTTTGATTGCTTCCTGAGAACCGTTTTCATTTGCGAATTCCAACCAGTTTTGAGTATTTTCCAGAGATTTTGGCTTCGTCACGTCGTACAATAATATAACGCCTTGCGCTTTCCTTACGTACTGTTTTGTTATTGCTTTATGTAATTCTTGTCCAGCGGTATCCCACTGTTGAAAATATTTGCATACAAACAAATTAAACTTTTTGTCCATATATTTAATGTGAGCTGTTTTGTTTTTCGTCAATCACTATTCGTAATAATAATCTTCATACAATATTCAGCTGAATTCTTTCACCACCAACATCCAGAATTTTTCGTCTCTAATAAAAATCAAAAGTTATTCCAATGGAAATCCGGGCATTTCGTTTGAATGCATTTTAATTTAACTATGTCAAATATGTATCGTTTACCGTGTCAATTCCTATGGTTGTACATGTATTCTCATCAAACGATTCGTCCTTAAAACAACAGAATACCAATACGGCTTATTAGCTTTTAGCTCTAATGGTGGATCGGGGTATTATAATTTATAATTCAGCTTTATATTTAATGTTACCGTAAATCGTCTCAATAAACAAGTCTTTCCAACCGTCGAATCTCCAAGCACAATAATTTTGAATACATAATCACTGCAAAGGTGAACATTCCAGTGAAATGACATCATGGTTTTTTACAGACAGAATTAAGCATCTGGTTCATGCACCTGAAACAGTCATATTTGCATTTTTGTCACTTACGTTCGGCGTGGGTCAACACCACAAAGCCGGATTAAAGTACTGGGATGCAGTATCTCTCTGCATAGAGGACAACTGCAAAACCAAATCAATATTATAATTTATTAACACAATAAAAACGTGAAAATAACGACGAAGTAAAATTGTTCTAGTTGAAGTTCAAGGTAACCATGAAATACCCTGAAAAGTTGGATTCTTACTTTCGTCTGCCGATTAATATAAGTTGTTTAATGCAAAGTGCATGAAACACATGACCTTTCTTTGTGCTTACAAAATAATCACCCACGGCATCTAAAACAAAATGTCAAACTCAACTCCATTTTTCCAAAACACCACAAAATTAAGTCCAATGCGTTTCGACTTTTTAATGTTTTATCTCACCCGAATAAAAATCCTTACAAATAACACATTCAAATGTAGCATCAGTCATAGTGAATCGTGACACTTGCACAAGTAACACAGATATACAAAAAACGTCCTTGCAACTTGCAAGTAGCAGAAAGAAATGAAACGAAAAAGTATGAAAATTATGTAGGAAGAGAAAGAAAGAGATTCAACCAAGACAAGAACGCCATAAATGCCTTAACACTGAGAAGCGATAAATCTGTGTGCTCTACTTTTTCATATGGGTTCATCTTTTTATACCGTCCATTTAAAAACATATTGCAAAGCGCAAATAATCCGGTTAATTACATAATTTATACCGTACGGAAAGATAAATGAGGAGCATTTTTTGGAGGGACAATTTGCCGCGGAATTCAAATTCTCAAAGCATAATGCATAGACTCAAAGTATTCCTTAGACTGTTCCCTCCAAAGTGCAGAAAGAATCAAGCTGATCGCTTTAGTATTTCAAAAGTTATGGCATTAAATCAGAAAGAGAAACGCGCTCTAATCAGCGAATATTTGCAAAAAACAAAACGGAGATTTCAGGGCACGAAAGTTTGCATGTATTTT